>JAHWFP010188504.1:0-38146 GCA_023313725.1 Lithobius niger
CGATAAAGAATGTAACGATAAAAAATGTACTTGAAAAAGGTACGTAAACGTACGAAAGATACCTGAAAAAGGTGAGAAAATGTACTGGAAGAAATTGTATAGCAATATTCTTGAAAAAAGGAAGAAAATGCGGAGTATATTTAAAACGATAAAAAAAAAGGACTTGATAATGTACTTGAAAAAGGTAAGGAAATGTACTGAATTATGCTTGAAAAGGTGAGAAAATGTACTGGAAGAAAATGTTCAGGAAAATACTTGAAAAACAAAGTTGCCATGTTATACGAACCATGAACATTGTTTACTCGAAAAACGGTAGTAAAATAATTACATTGCAGTTTTTCTAGGGTTTTATTTTTTTTTATTTTAGGGTTTTTCCGCGCCAATGGAAATCTTAACTGAAAATTGTTTCGAGGCCTAAGAGCGCAAATTGGGCAATTGTGCACCTTATTTCTCTCCCCTGAGGGGCGAGTAATGATTACGGCACCTTTAACGCCGGCTTCGCTAGGATGGATAAGCATACCTTGCAGCAGCAGGAAATTGCAAATGTCTTACGTCGTGCAGCTCAAACGCAAGTCTTACGTCCATTACGGCTTAGCCAACGTAAGAGAGAGAGAGAGAAAAAAAAAAAATTAAAACTTCATGATGCAATATAATCTCGTCCCAGGAGGCGTTTAATTAGCCCATTAAGGGGAACAAAACAAGATCTCCTCCGAAAATTGCGCTCTCCTCCGCCTCTCACGCTCCACAACAAGTGAAGGCTGAAGTGCAACACCAAAATGAAAATTCTTTGGCCTTAGCTACTATTAACTTTTAACTTTATTCATCAATTCGTTCCCTTACTTTGAGAGTTCTCCCTAGAAATACTTTACCGCGCAACTAAGAAATTGCTCTGAATTATCAAGAACTATGTTACGACTTACAGCCGTATTCAGAAAACGCACTTGAGGGTCAACTCTGTGTAAGGGCCAGTTTAAGGGCGGTTTACGCAAAGACTCGCCTTTGCATTCTCGCAGCTAGAAGCTAGAAATCATCTGAAATTCCAACATGGCGGTAGTTTTAGCCATGCCGACTCGCAATGAAAACACTGAATAATGCGAGTTCAGAAGCGACTGTGAAAATTTCGTCAGGAGGAATTCTTTATCTTATTGTCACGGGTTATAAGACTAAAAGCATTTACTCAAACAACGTCGGATTTAGCTAATCCAGATATCATTGTTACCATGACAACGATGACTTTACCGTTGCTATTAAATTCTAGCTGCGAGAATGCAAAGGCGAGTCGTTGCATAAACCCGCCCTAAGGGCGCATTTAGGCAAAGACAATTTTCTCGCTTACTAGTTTTTACTTGGTCAATACTAAATCTGCTGGCTGCTTCTCGCCGTTGTCGGAGAATGCGGCTTTCGAATTATCTATACGTGTTAGTAACCATGGCAACAACGCGGATGCAAATTTTCTCCTCGTGCCTCGACGTACTACGACGTACTATGCGTGCAATATGGCAGCGTGATTTATGACAACAAAAAAACAATTTTTACTGCAGTACACGACGACGGACAGATTCCTGAATACCGGCATTCGAAGGTTTGCCTTCGATTCGATAACTACGAAATGGACGCCATGTTGGATTTTGAATTCTCGCTGCGAGTTGCTATTTATTCTGCCGTCGTTTGATCACTGCTAGGAGCTGTTTTTCTCAGCGAGAAGAGCAAATTTTGGAAATAGCGTGAAATGGCAACAACGTTGTAGCAATGTTTAAAATGAATGTTGTACTTTGTTCTTTGTCCGTGTTTGTTATTTATAATACATTTAATTTGTTGTCTATTACCGCATTCATTTAATAGAAACGAGAAATTAATCGTAAATAAATAACGGTCGTCTAGCAAGTAGCTTTCGGCGAGCGAGAAGATCTCGTTGCGTAAACGAGCCCTAAGGGTGAACCGCGATTTCAGAAATCGCACTTGGTCAAGTTGGCCCTTCAACTCGCCCTCAACTTCCGCGAAAACCAAGGGAGACAAGTATCACCCTTGAGAGCGTTATAAGCAGGAATGATCTGCCTTGTTCGCGACGTCCACCCTGTTATGTCAGGACAAACAGAAGACACGACTGGAACGGGCGTACATAAAGACTGCATTATAACATTATATGGTGAAGACGACTTTATGATGCGGTTCCGTATGTTCAAAGGGAATTTTAACGAACTGCTAACGCTGATATCAGCTAACTGCGTCATATACAAGCACATGTAATAGAACGAAACCTAAACCGAAAAATATATATAGAACAGGGCCATAAACAGCAAAAACGCTTACAAAATGGAAAGATTAGGTCTGGTAGGAAGTGCTAGTTAGCTGTGTACTTTCAAACAGGAAGCGTGACGATACAGCTAGAACTACACGGAGTTGGTAAGGGCGAGCTGGAAAAGTATAGAATTTAGTTATTTTATATTTTCTTTAATTTCAGACCATGAAAAGTATGGAATCTGACAGTATGTCAGTATCAGAATCAATATCATTATCAGTATTCAATATCAGTATGTGGAAAAGACAAGATTAATATTTACGCGCACCATAATTTTTAAGGAACCACACCTATAAACATTAAAAAAAATTAAATTTGACGAGCTTAAAGGCGGCTTGTCACCTTATCAACTAATAGGTGCAGCACCGTAGAATCTTCGAGCAATATGAAAAAAATAGCGGTAAATTAAAAAAAGAGATAACACTTCGCTGCAGTGCCGAGAATTTTCATAACGAAAACGAGATCACGTGACCCACATTAGCCCATTGAATGACGGAGAATCTGGTACGTGGATGCTGTGTTTAGAATATGGGCAACGCTATCGAAATGGTGCACCGGCGCCTTTAAGTCTTCCAAAGCAAATAAATTCTAGTATAGCCTACAAATGATACAAATGTTTGTTAGCATCCCATAAGTTATACGAAAAGACTTAAACGTATATATATATACATTCTGAAATGTATAATCGTCTGCATTTCACCACTGAAAAAAAAAGTCACAGTAGGGCCAACGCTGTTTTTTTCCCTTTCACATCCCGCAGTGTATGCTCCAGTTTCATTATTTAGACAGTTTTCTTGTTGGCATATACCACAACTTTTGAATTAATTTTTAGGCCAGCCACGCCATCCAGCCAGGCCAGCTAGGCGAACGATGGATGGAATCCCATGACTACCTATAATCTTAAAAAAAATACTTGAAAGTCGTCTGATGTTAAGAAAAGAAGACAGGCACGGATTCTTTCAATTATGATTGATGAAGTTTTAAAAAACTGAGTCTTAAAGGAAGCGCCGATTGAGTGAGCGAAGCCAATGAAAATTTGCGTTTGTTAACCAGTGTGCTCACAAATTTAAGTGATGAGATTTAATTCGGTGAAATATGGACATACACTTGAGCGACCCAAACCGTGCTTTATGAATCTTTAAAAAAATTAAGAATAAATCACAAGGTAAAGGGTAAACGAAGCAAACAGTATGTATAAAAGACTGTTTACCCTTTACCTTGTGATTTATTCTTTGTTTATTACTCGCGTTATTTCTAGTGTGGAGGCCAAGAAGCAATGTTGCTTTCCCTTATTGTGTATGTTTGTGACCTCAAGGTCACCACTGAGAAAGACTGAACAGCTACTTAGCTCGGCTGGAGCCTGTCGCCAGAATCCGCCCCGGTAGCGCAGTGGTTAGAGCGCCCGGCCTAGTCAGCGGGAAGTCCTGGGTTCGAGTCCCAGTTGAGGCTGTTGTCTTTTCTTTCTTTCTCAGATTAGTGTATCTTGTTTCCTTGCAAGGCCAGTCTTTAATGCAAACTGGCCTTGCGAGGAAACAAGATACACTAATCTGAGAAATAAAGAAAAGACCACAGCCTCGACTGGGACTCGAACCCAGGACTTGCCGCTGACTAGGCCGGGTGCTCTAACCACTGCGCTACCGGGGCGGATTCTGGCGACAGGCTCCAGCCGAGCTAGGTAGCTGTTCAGTCTTTCTCAGTGGTTACCTAAAGAGGGAATATCATAATGTGCAACTAGGCTAATAGCTGCCAGATTAATGAACTATCCGTCTTTAACCTTACCTGTCACGGCCTCACGATCTCGTCGAAGGTTGTAGTGAGTTTAATTCCGCACTTCGAACCTATGCTATTCCAGCGAAGTTGTTCTGATGACGTCATTAATTTGCGAAATCTACCAGGCCCAAAGTCTACATGACGTCATATTGTAACGACTCATTGTCACTTCCGAAAATTAATATTCATTGCTAATAGAGATGATGTTTTGTGCTCAACTGTTGTAGCAATATGTAGCATACAAAAGGTTTATAATTAATGTACGTCGTCAATTTTAATGGCTCGATCTCACTTGGTCTTCTGCCTTGTTCCCCCACAATTGGTGGTGAATCGAAATAGAATTCATCCGCCACGATCCTCCAGTCGACCAAAATTACAAAATTACATCCAAGGGTAATTTCGGCATGACCTAGAAATATTTCCCTTATCGCCCCAAACTAAAATTCAACCTGTTACCAGTCAGTGTATCACTGCAACCCCGTACCTGCTTAATTCACCAAATAATAGCCCGAAATCTGATATAATTCCCACTGACCCCAAGTAAGCCTTGAATCCATGGCATTCCATTTAAGCCCCTAAGCCAAGGCAAGAGTCGCCCCCATTAATCAGGCGAGTCTGAGCAAACTAACGCTCCTATTAATAATTAAAACATCACAAGAACTGAACCACGAATATTTCCCTTATTCCGTCAGCTTAGCTTAGCCTAATTTGGAATTCACTCAACCCGTTGCCAAGACTCACGTAATGTTGGTTAGCTAGTCTCTTAACTGTGGTGTTGGTGTTGGAGAGCCATCGCCAACCAGAAATCGCCACAAGGTTACCAAGGACATGCAGCCTTGATTTCGATTTTTTCGCTTTCTACGTGTCGGATGCAGGAAGTACAACAATAAGCGATTTTTCATTTTTGGTTCTTTGCCAGCAGCCTATCAATAATGATCTCAAATTCTGAGGACTCTGGCTGGGTGTTTGCGTGTTTGTTGTACACCCAAAAACATTTCAATTTCGACAGGTTTTTATCGAATGTTGCCAAGACCTTAATGTTGTTGTTGGACAATTATCGGTATGACACATTTGTATGAACGAGTTCGCGTGTTCACAAACATTAGTGGCTAATCCATGAACTTGAAACTGGATATTTTCCGATGTTGTGGCTTATATGAATTAAAGAAAAAAAAATAAAAGCCGAGAAAACTCATAAATCAGTTGGCTTGAATTTGTATATTAATCGTCTTCAACCATTAGTTGTACATTAATTTCTGAATAATTTCGTGAGTAATGATTAATGTATCATTAATAATGGCTAATTAATTCTGGTTCAAACCCCTTGCCCAAATTTATTGATTTGCGAAGTTAAATCCACAAAAAGCACACAGAATGTATGTGGAAAATTTAAAATCGGAGAATGGGACCAACATTTATCATGGATACAGACAGAGAGACATACAGACACTAGCGCAGGATGATAAGTTTCGAACCAATACAGACGCCAGCTTAGAATTATACGTTGCGAACCAATACAGACACCAGCGCAGAATGGTACGTTCCTAACCAACACAGACACCAGCGCAGGATGATAAATTCCGAACCAACATATGCACCAGAGCAGGATGGTAAGTTTCGAACCAATGCACACGCCAGCACAGGATGATCAGTTTCGAACCAACACAGACGCCAGTGCAGGATGATAAGTTTTGAGCCAATACAAACACCAGACAGAATGAGAAGCTTCGAACCACGCATCATAATAAAAATATGGACATTCACAAAAATTAAATTTTCTTTTTTACGATTAAGGTTTGCTTAGTAAATTAGCTACCAGAGAAGTAAGAAACTGAAGCATTTAGGTTTTTTTCTATTTACCTCGTTGAGTTAGTCCTAAACTGCAGCGTAATTTGGTTCAGATTTGACTAAGGTTTTTCTACTCCTCGGACAAATTGTTAAGCTGTCATTGCTTCCTCTGCCGTATCAAAAAGTAACGGTATCGCGCCTTGTTGAGAATTTGCCAGATCTGCTCCTGTAAGCCACCGCTCAATGCGTTGCCGCACTGGAAGGCCACGTTTCTCTCCCGTCTGCGAACTGGTCCCTGCCTCCTCCAGTCTGACAGGAAAAAGAATGAGATGGAGTCTGACTTCAGTCTCTGTCAGTGTGGCGATGACAGCACTGTTGCACATCTGTTGCGTCACCGTATCTTAATGGCAGACAGAGCGTAAAATTATTTTCACTTGGATGAGTAAAGGCCTCTCCAGACAGAAGAAAATTTCGTGCGAAGCTATACGTGACTACGTGCCTGCAAGGTCAATATAGCAGCAATCGTGTGGTTGGTGTTGCGTTACGGACGAATATTGAAGTCTTTTTTACACCATAGTGCGCCGGCGTGCAGCCGCGAGCAGCCAGTCTGGTTTGGGCTTTAGGGGGCGACTGCGGACGATCGCAGGACGAACAGATAATGTGAAGCGAATTATTGCCATTGCTAGGTTTGTCAAGGCAACACGGTCCTTAGTTTGAGTCCCTTTCCCTTCCTCTTTCCAGTAGTGATCAGCCGCAAGACACTCAAACCATCGTTGATCATTCTGACTGATGATGTAGTTGTTCAGTAGTAGTGATATGGCTTTGGAGTTGTTGGTCTTTTTTCCCCCTCTTTTTTTTTTGTTTGTTTACATGCTGTTGTGGGGAGTGTGTTACAATTGAAGAGTATTCTTAGAGCGCACGCATGGCCGCGGGCCAGGGCCCCAATAAAAGTCATATTCTCCACTTGAGTATAAGTTTCCAGACTTGTGACGATGTAGGCAAGGCTGTATTAAAGGAATGTAATCACCAAACGAGACAAGTATACATTTTTAACGTTACTCCTCATCTTTCCTAAGTCCATTATGCATTTTTGTAAATCCACCTTAAATGCATAATTGGTGGTATTTTGTTGTAAATCTAGGATTAAATTACGCAGACGTCGTACCCCACACAGCATTAAAAATTAAACCGAACCAAGAATAATAATTTAATGCCTACTCTGGGATTCCATCACCAATACCACAGGAGATTTAGGTGTTAATTCGTTCTTAAAGCTGTTGTTACAGCAAACCAGGTATGAATACCACCAAATACCATTTGGCCGAAAGAGTTGGTGAAATCTTAGCAATTTGTCTAATTGTGGTCACGTGATCGTAGTTCAGTCAGCAAATCCATTGGCATCGACTTAAGACGGTTGTGATGACAGTTTGAGTCTAAGCACCAGTCGGTTTCATTTTCAATATACTGGCTACAATTTAAAAGGACATTCCTCCCAACGCCATTTTTCTCGATCCTCCACATCAAGTACGGCCCCAAAGGTCTATTTAGCTCCCGTTAGTCAATCCATTGCTAAAAATTCATTTTAAAATGTGCGTATAGGAGATTTTTTGTTGAATATTGGGAACTTATTTAATCGTATCCTGTAAGAAAATCATCCTTTGCACGCTCTTAATAACCATAACGTTTCATCTGTGGGTATGCATGTACTAATTGATTGTTAATAATCATCATGAGATCAAATATCTAAAAGACTAATGCGGTAAAAATTAAAATTATTTATGCCAATAGATCTCCGAAGAAAAATTGTAAGATACTAGCCTACAAAATTATAAAGTGCGATGTTAAAACACGAAAATCTTTCCGGTTAGTGACGACACAATTTTTGCGTTCATGCTTGCGTATTGTTTCGTCTACTAGTCCCAAGGCCATCTGAGACTAGCGAGGAACGCAGCTACTCTATCAGCTGGCCTTGTATTACTACGCCGTGTCTCGCGAAACGGTGCAACGGTGTACATGCGCGGATGGAGATCTGCGCATGGCTGTTAAAGGACAAGGATCGAGAAAAATGGCGTTGGGAGGAATGTAGGTTACCTTTAAAAGATCGAGAGAATCACCTGACACAATGAGTCAATTTTTCACTTTTTGTTCCTCAATGCTCCTGGTCGTACACACCTTGTGCAAATTGCTTTTCCCCAGCGATCATGAGGTATAATTTGCAAACCTCATCGAAACTCAGTCGTGAGAGTTAATAATTAATAATGGGTTGAGGCGGGGGGAGGGGAACGAGGGGAAGGGAAACGAGTCCCTCTCATCAATTAATAATTCGTGGACGGAACGCTAACGGGGTAATCATAGAATGAAATGCATTTCCAAGACCGTAATCCTGAGGCCATCTTTCCGCAACTTTCAGGCAGCTAAGCTTCACCAAAATCGGAGGGAAGAAAAAGGAATAAAACGGCGTGGCGCTCGTATTCGTGTGTAATTAGGTGAGTATATTCGTTGTGGGTGTACCTAATAACTATAAGCTGACAATTTGTGCAGGCACCGCCCTTGCGGTCGGAGAAGATAATTAGGTGTTTATGCTAGCCAAATTGCGAACTTAAGGCTGACCGCCATCGCGTCATAGTTTCATGGAGACTCGTTATTAAGTTATGCCATCTGATACCAGGCTGAATCATTAGTAATTTAAAAGAGGCGAAAGAATACCGCGTCAAGTTTACTAACACTATTGAAGGTGTAGTGTTAAACAGATGACAGGTCGTGACTCTGCGCAGTTATAAAACTGACGGGTCTAAACTTAACGCAGATGAAGAGGACCAACTATAAATAAACAGGCCTGAATTCTGAAGCTGGTTGAAGCTCATCGGCGTCGAAGCCTACGGACACAACACTATCACTATCTTAACCGACAATCAAAATCGACAATCTTATCCAAACCGGAACTAGAAATCACGAGAGTCAACAAAGTGTTCCAAAAGCGGAAGTAAATGGTGGGACTGTATTCATCAATCCACCCAAAACCAAAACTGGTATAAGAGAAGCCGCCAAGTTTCCAAAAAAGGGTCGGCCTTTGAAAGTTGGCGGCTTCTTTTCTACCAGCTTTGGTTCTGGGTGGATCTGTGTTACTGCAACGTGGTGAATTCTCGAATATGTGACGTAAAACGTCCACGCCAAAGTGTATGCCAAAACACCAAGTGGCACTGGCAGTAATGTAAAATTAGATACATCGAATTTTATATCACTTATTACTATTTGGTAGTGGTTTAAATCCCAACGCTTCCTAATACCCTGCGTCCTCGTTCCGCTTCGACACGCATGCATATTCTGTTTGTGTGACGTACACCGTGCTTACGTTCCACAGCGTTATGCCGGATATCCGGCAGCTTTAACGCCACAAATCGTTAGGGGCGCAGGTGCTTTGACGTTTAGTTTACATTTATTCAAGTTACGCTGGCTGAAACT
The DNA here is from genome assembly GCA_023313725.1 of Lithobius niger. Lineage (NCBI taxonomy): Eukaryota > Metazoa > Arthropoda > Chilopoda > Lithobiomorpha > Lithobiidae > Lithobius > Lithobius niger. The sequence goes on from JAHWFP010188504.1 coordinate 9,320, forward strand.
TGACGCTTACGCAGTACTATTCGGAGCGGAGTCGACGTCAAAATTACTCCCAATCTGAAGTTGTAGGCGCGTGGTAGATTTGACTGCCCTTCAAGTCGATTTTTCGCACCTTAATACTCCCCATAGTATCAAATTCCAGCCTCTCGCTTCATTGCGTACGATGGGATTACTTCCATGTGCGTAAGACGCCCTTTCACATGCCTTTCGCGCTCTTTTTAAGAAAAAAAAATCATCGTTAAAACCCCTCGCATCCTTAGTAGCGGCCACGTCTGACTCGCAAATAAGTTGGCCTTCAGAACCTTTCATACGTTTTACGAATATTTAGTTCGGTTAGCTACACCCAGTTACTATTGGCATGCCAAACACGTGTAAAAAGAATGCAAGAGTTGAAGTAAATGTAAGATTTAGGCCAGGCAAAGTAAAAAAAGAAATTATTCTCGGGCATGCAAACCTCAAAAATCCACGAAGGATGAAATTTTTTTTTTTTTACAATGTAGTGACATGGAAATTGGATTTCACTCGAAAAGAGTTATTCTTTAGTTTATAATTTTATTCATTCTTTAAACATGCTCATTTTGTAACGTAGTTTGGTGAACTCCCGTTTCGCCAAAACGAATTTGACAAAATTTTACTTACAGAAATTTAATACCTTATTTCTATGTAATGGGGCTTTAAAAGGCAAACATTTTTAAGACCAATTGATTTATTAGAGTTTTGAAAACTGGCAATACAGACGAAAAACGTGCGCTTTAAATATAATTGTTAAAATTGCCTGGGCGTCACTACGTCACTGCCAAGGTTCTGTTTTTAAGAATAGTTAGTTATACACGTGATGGTTAACTTTTTCCAAACGGCAATTCCCATTTTGAAAAATTCCGTTTCTCAGAATCAAAATATTCTTCAAAAATTTAACACTGCAGAAGTTAAAGAGGCATGCCTAATTGTTAGTAATTTTTGATTGGTTTCTGATGTTATGTGTTTAGCCGCAGCGAGCGCGGCAGCGCGATCGAGGTACGTAATATTTTGCGAAACGGGATTCTGCGAAATGAGATTTGTATATAAATGTCTGACCTTTATCATGTTATAAATGTTCGTGTTTAAATGTTTTAAATGTTTTGTGTGCCTAAAATTTTGTGAACGACATTTGGCGAAACGGGATTTGACGAAACGGGACGTAACCCATAGTTTAGTAGCTAAATAAATAAGTGTGAGGGGGTGAATGTTTGATAATTAAGTAAATATTAATGTGGATACGTAATTAAAATAAATTGCATGTTTAATTGGTAAGTAAAATATTAATGCAAACATTTAAAATAATTGTTGAATTGTATGTCAACTTGTTGTTAGCACGAACAATTACGTTAGTACTTCGTGATACCCTCTATTTAATTTTAATAAAAAATATTAATGAAATAATTTATGGAGTGACTCGGTTAAACTATATAATTACCCCCCAAAAAAGCCAAGAGCGTGCACATGCATTAAACAAAAGCACAGAGTTTCGGGGATTCCTTTACCCCGTTTTTCCAAGTGCAATTAAAAAAATTCGCTGTAAAAGCTTTGCTATATACACAACATAGACAGCTACAAGCCCACTTGATAAACAAATTAAAAATTTCACTAAAATTATACAAATTCAGACATATTTTGATATTCCATTGGAAAAACAAAATATGACTAAACTTGCAACCCCCCCCCTCCCACCCCACCCCGCAAGGGCTAAAATCAGTATAATATGAATGCACTTAATCAGTGAGCTTCACTGCACTTCCTATGTGACATTTTTGCGTCATGTTTTGACCAGGTTGAGCATGGGTTCAGTTTTTGTAATTTTAGCATTTTTAATTTTTAAATTGCTTCTCACGTGGGCTTGTAGCTGTCATGATTTTTGTTTTTGTGTTGTGTTTAACGAAGCTTGAAAGCGAATTTTTTAATTGCGCTTAAACACGGGGTGTAGGAATCCACGAGACGTTTTGCTTTTGTTTTATAGAGGATATATAATATATGTCTCGCTCAGGGCTTTTTTTATTTTTTATTTAGCTAATTATAAATCGACGATCTTAGACTGAAAATTACATCGATCGATTTGGAAAAACTTTCGCAGGTTGACCAACTCCTTTGCTTCCTTTTAAGGCGCTAAAAGTTAATTTAGTGGTCCTCAGGAGCGCACGCATGGCTTTTTCTTAGCGCATGAAACGTTTTTTTATGACACAAATTTTTAACTATAAATTGACTATAAATAGTTTGTTTTTGCTTTACTCGTGTTTTCTTTGAGATTGATTAATATATTTCACTCCTCTTTGTATTCTGCTTTTATCTCCCTTTTCATAAATTTGTTGTGTATATATTTATCGATGCACTTTTTTTATTTTATTTCGATGTTGTTTTGTTTTTGTTCTTCTGGTGCCTAACCTTTGATTCTGTGTGCATAAGTGCTAGTTCAATGGTTTTTATTTATCTGCTGCTCTCAAACCACACGCGAGCATTAGCTCTTGTGGAATGAATGTTTGCTTTTGTGGTAATTTTGTAATATGTGTTGGGTGAATAAACTTACCTACTAACTTACTTAGATTGTCTAAAAAAATTCCGATCGCGTATTAGCGCTTTCACCAAACATTTCCTGTAGCCAATGACGACATCGACTTTTCGCTCCATTCACAACGACCGCCTCGAAACTTATCTAAGGGTCGTTTAGAGCCATGTCACAACCAAACAATTGGATCTAAAGTATGACTTTTTATCGAATGTGCAACATTTGCACGCTTATCCTGACATTAAAACATAATATATTGTCCTCCAATACAAAATGTACGCTACATAGACTTCAATTTGTTTGGTTAAAAAAAAAAAGCATCGCCCGCATAAAACGTAAAAAAAAAGAAACATCGCCCGCTCGCGTCAATTTTTATGTAGTAATACTCCTCAGAACCACTTAATTAATTTTTATCGGCCTAACTGTAGCCTAATTACTGAATAAAACGGTTGTCTTGCTGAGTGTTCGTTACCACAATTTGTCATCGTCAGTGCCGCAACTATAGCTTTTTCCAAGGAGGGGTACACAGATAAAATGTTGGGCCCCCTCAACAACATGTAGAAAAGTTGTCTCATTTGGGCCCCTGAGTCGCGAATTTTGGGCCCCCTGCCTCCTGGGCGCAGGTGTTTTGCACCCTTCGCACCACCCCTAATTGCGGCACTGGTCCTCGTCAATAAGTTTATGGAAAACTATGGGCTTCGCAGATCAGCCCAGACTTCTACATTGGCAGTAAATTGCTAACAATAATTTCCTTGTATACGTGACAAGCTCATTAAGTAGTCGTCTCGACGGGCAGTTATCCGGAAAACGAAATTTAATAATGCTCTTAACTAAGAAAATCCGTCCTAAATTTATTAGGCCTAATCTGGTCGATGGAGTCCGCTGCTCGTGTGGCTGGAAGGCTCAAAACCTAAATTGCACTCTTCGCCCTGCGCCACTTAATTTTAAACAAAGTTTCATGTTTTCCTTTCTAAGTCGGTGGAACAAAAAGGATTTAATTAAAAGAAAACTTCAGCTGGTGTAATTTTGTCTGCACTTCCGTAACTTCTCATTAAACTTCCAACGTCGTAGGTATTTCTTGAAATAAATGTGAGCGAAGCAGCACGTGGAAGGTGGACTGATTAAACCGGAAGTAATTTATGAAAATTACTTACCACACTAATACGTATTTACATTTTCCCTTTAATTGATTCACATATGACGTGGTGTGGGTACTGTTGGGAGAGCTCAAACCTTCCAGCTTACATTAAACTGGACTGGTCGGCCCACTCTGAAGACGCTTTGCACTGATAGAAATCCACACGAATTGTACTGCAGGTAGAGATCCCATTCCACCTACTTTTCGCATTTTAAATATGATTCTTGTAAAGCCCTGCTAGATCATAAATTGTGGTACGAGTCCGTTAGCTGAGTAGATAAACCGAAATCGGAGGTGAACTCACGGATTAGCGCAGATGTACCGAGTCTAGGGCCCCCACGCACTTGGCTGCCACAGCCAGTCAGCCGCGGCGGCCACTGGAATCCCGGGCGGCGTTTAAGCGACCACAGGGCGACAATACTTACTCCGTATTCATTTTCTACCACGTGATCAACAGAAAATGGACTTGGTCGTGGCGCACGTCGTCGTGTTATTTGGCCGCACGGCCTGGCAGCCTAGTGTGCGGGTGCCCTTAGGCTTTATTCTAATACGAGGAAACGAGGAAGGAACAAAAAAAAGTGGCTGGAAAAGTATCAAATTTACGGGATAGTTGGCGTCACAGCAGAACGGAAGGAATAAAATGTGGTGAACCGATCTCTTTAATGGCGACGATCCAACTAAGTATATACACCACTGGAAGTCTCCTTTAAATCATGCCGGAAACCCAGTAAAGCAAAGTCAACGGACGTCAGCGCTTCTTCCTGTATGTCCAGCTGTGCAAATATTTTCATTTGGTAACTGCTTACGTACCTGATCCCGGATGATGAATGGTTCCATTATTAACGACTTGTCTGAAGGTTCGGGATTCCGACTTCGCCGTGGGGTCATTGAAAACTCCAGTCAGACGATCGGTAGGAAGAGCTTCTATTCACCCTGGAGAGTTTCCAAAACAAATAGGGCTCCACTTCGTGGCTGAGTAGTCGGGGAAATCGGATTCCCCCCAGACTTGGAACACTAACGGTCTTGAAGGTAGACTGGCCCATCGGGAACTTAGGAACTTTCCCGTAGCAGCGGCTCATTTCCAACCTTAGTCGAAAGGATCGAATGGACGCGCAATACGAGAACAGGGATGGAATGAATCCTATAATTGTAAAATAGGATTACCGTTGTGGGCAAAACTTAATGGAAAAAAAATCGGGTTAAATATGATAGAAAAGGCTTACATAATTATAGTGGATGTCATGCAGGGATGTAACTGAGTCCAACGCAATATTTGACAAAGAGACGTGACAATAGCGGTTACCAATCAAATGTGTCAGTTTTACATTGTTTGAATCTAAAATTTACATCTACTGTTACGCTGCTATAATGTGGGAATTTCCGGCAGTTAAGGTCATTTTTACTGTCTGAGACTAAAAGGGGAATGCAAACAGCGGTCACACCCAGCAGATACCAGTTTACACAAATACAATAACCAAATTTTCCGTATATTCGCACAAAACTTTTTCATAGGCAAAGAAAAATCACAAGTTTAGAGACAACTTACATGTTACCATACGTCAGGGCTTAAGTGATAAGACAAAACAATACAATAAAAAATATAATTCACAACGTTATTCAGATCGGTCTCTGAGACCGGAACTCCGTCAGAGACCGAATTGACGCATGTTGACGTTTAATATTGTTTTGACGTATGGAAAAACTGCGATTCTCATTTCCCCTTGAAAATGTTCTGTAATAATTGAAAGAAAATTTGGGTCCTCTCCTGGTACCTCTTGGCTATGACCGCAGTTTGTGACTGCTGTTGACCACCTTAAGGGGAAGGGAATGATTAAGGCGAATGCGAAGAGAGTCACGGAGTCAAAGAGTTTAGTGTAGCAATCAATTTAACGTCAGAGTATAGCGAGAAGCAAACTGACGTTAACTTTGCCTTACATTCTTTCATCATGTTTTTTTTTAAAGAATGCCTATACTTTTTTTTTTAATTACTTTTTTGTTCGACTTGATGGGACTCTGTGCTCACGATTTGCAATTCGTTTCCAATCCTTGTTTTAATGAAAGATACCAGTCTCTTAGTAGATCGTCTCTTTGCAGCAACGTTAAGTATATATATAAGCGTATAACACTTAAGCGTGTCATAATCTACTATTTGATGACAATACGTCCAATAGTTACAACAATAATTTTCCACTTACACGCCACTGCAGATCGGTGTGATTCCAGCTGCAACCTTCATTTTAGAAAATAATAGCACTTCCCCATACGACTCTTTACCTGTGTGCTAAAATTTAGATTTGCCTCTTTCCTAGCGATCCGTACAGGTGTGGTTTATACCTTACGAAAATTAACATGGGAGCCGTAGCTTCAGCTAGCTAGCCAGATAGTTAGCCAGTACCACAAAATAAGCGTTACATAGAGTACTTTTTTTTCCCCATAAAGGACACGTTCCCACAATTCATATTGAGGTTTTCTTCATTACAGGACCGTATGCACCCGCAACGCCTTGCAAAGATTTCACTCGCATGCGGAATTTTCCCCAATAGTTTTCTGAAATTAGCAAAACTCGCGCTACAGGTGGACTGTGTCTTTTAACTGTTAAAAGACACAGTCCGCCTTTTTAATTGTCGCATTAACGTTCTTTAATTGTCGAATTAACCTTCTTTTCAACACCTTTTTAATTCATTTATTTATTTCGAGGACGGTAGCCGTGCACAGGCCATCTGTCGTACAAACCAGAACAAACACAAATTATACATGCCATCATAAGACAGTTGGCCAGGACAAAAAAGACCAGTGGCCTCCAAAACGTTCACCACAGCATACAGCCGCTTATCGTCCCGCGGCCCAACGGTCGGGTCCACCTCCAAAAGACTGACTGCATCCGATCCCTTGCGGGAAGAACCTAGTCCGAAGACGGGAATAAAGTCCGCAGTGCAGATAAAAGTTGAGCGCATTTTTACAATTTACAATAACAATGTTTTTGGCAGCAATTAGGCTTGAACCAATTAATAGTCTCGTCTACACACACTAGTTTATGTCTACAAGCTAGAATATTTTTTTGTAGCTACGTTCATTAATCAACAATCATGTTCAAAGATTCCGTAATACGGTTTTCGGTTTCGTCGTACCGGTCTTGTTTGCTTCATATGGCTCATTCCTTTGGACAACGTATAATTGGACCCAGAACCACAAACTAGGAAAGCCTTGCTGCTATGTCTGCAGCTGTGTGTCGGCCTTATTAAACGACATAAAACAACCTCGATACTGGAAGTCTGAGTACTCTTCTGTAATTACTCCTCATCAAAAATTGTTTGACGTAAGATTAGCAAACTTAAGCTGAACTACTCGAAGAATAAGCAAAAAAGATATTCTAAATGACCCGACTTCGTTTGTGACAGAGCGTCTCTTCGCCAGTGCGCTCAAAAAGGGGATTGAACAAGAATGAGAAGTATATGGACATACAACAAACCAAACCGTGTCAATCTGGTTGACGTTACGGCGAATTGGGCAATAGCAAATGTGAAAATCATGAATGAGAAAATTTATAGACATAAAATTCTTCCAGAAAAAAAGGGTAGAAGTGACGATAAGACCGTATGACCTTTTGTACATTCGCAGTCTTATGAAAGTTCTGATATCCACCCAAAACCAAAAACTGGTATAAGAGAAGCCGCCAAGTTTCCAAAAAGTGTCGTCCTTTGATAGTGATAGCATTCAACCAGGAATGGCCAAGGTTAATCCTATTAGCTAAGTTAATCTCACCGGATAATACTTTGGACGTTGAATGAGTACTTGAACATTGCTACAGCGAGTAGCAAATATTCTAGTTTTCATTTAACTTTCGAACTATTAGTCGGTGCGATTAACTTGGTTAACAGGATTAACCTTAGCTGCGTTTCCCTGGTTCAATGATATCACTACTTTCAAAGGCCGACCCTCTTTGGAAAATCGGCGGCTTCTCTTATACCGGTTTTGGTTTTGGGTGGATTGTAACTAACACGACTTCGTTTTCACAGAGACGCATTGAATAAGCTTTTATCGTCAAGAACTACGAATTAATTTGTGGGGTAGACCATGGACTTGTATACTACGGGATAGCTCCAAGGATAGACACAAGATAACAGATAAAATAACCCTTTTTTATTGAATGATCCTAAGTATTTGTGGGTCATTCAGTCTAGTCAGGTGGATTCCGTTGCAAAGTAATTAAATACCCTTTGTAGTTTTTCTTTAATGACTGTTACCCGATGTGCGCTGTTGAACATATGGGCATGTATTATTCTTGCATGTTCTCAAGTTTTGTACTTTTCTTAATATACGTACTAAGGTAACCATCCCCGTATATGGCCGGTTTTATTGTTGTAATGTCCCGTTAGCATGAAACTACGTGTGACGTCACTACACCTGCCAATTAGTGTTGAAGGTACTTACAAATTAACACCTCCGTTACCAGTCGTCTATCGCCCAACCACCGAGATTCCCACTACAACGGGTTTCAACAGAGCAGCGTCAAGTGACGTCATATGGCTACAAGAGAGATACCTGCAAGGGGCACTTGATTGAAATGGAGGGTTAAACAACGGCACTTCTAGTCAAACCAGTGCATTGAGAGTGGATTTCGTAGGCTTAAAAAACCGTTATTTTCTCGATCCTTTATTCTACGAGGTTGTAATCGGAAAATAAAGATTCCACCTGCTTAAAAATGTCAGCAACTGCCAACAAATCGACAAAAATCGCCCGTTTTAAGCCTAAGAAATCAAGTCTAATAGCATTGGCTTCAGTAAGACGCTCTTCTTTTCCCCCACCAGTGCACCTTGCAGCTAACCCAGTTACTGGCTCCACCATAGAGTTACAATAATGCTACGTCGTGTCACTGCCCTATTGAATAAGGATTATGGAGATTCCCACCGTGAACTACAGTAGAATAAAGGATTACAGAGATTCCCACTGCGAACAAACAAACAAACAAACAAACAAAACTACGCTCCTAGTTATATAGATTACACTTTCTTCTTCGATTCGAAAGTTATCAAGGGGCCTGCTCTGACGAAAATCTTCGAAGTTTATCATTACGAATTTCTTTCATTCTTTCATTCTGTTTGCATATGGTTTTGCTTTTTTTTTTTTTTACTATTAACGATGCTCGAATCCAGCCAATTCAGAGCTTCGCATGTACTTGGAGCCTGAAAAGTCTCTACCAAACTTATCATTCAGCGTAGTGTCGGAGACAACCGCTACGAAATTGCAGTTATAAGATTATAATTCTGTGATAACCGGTAAGATTCTAATTGAATGACAGTCGCTTTGAGATTCAAATTTTCAAAAACAGTGCTATAAGATTCTAATTCTGACTAATCTGGACTATTAGTATTCATCGGCGCATTCGTGTGCTTCGTAGCTAAAATCCCCGAATTTAAAGGTCTCCTATATTAGGCTGTTTCAGCATCAAAAGAGGGGCCGATAAGGAAGTAATATTTAACTGACTTAAAACTACAAGAAATTAATTTAAAATAAAAAAATAAATACAAAGAATCTTAAATTTGATCTGTCATTTCAGTTGTGATTATGTTGGCTCATGTTTTGAAATATGTAGGTGGTGTTTTCCGGGTTTAATTTTATCCTAAACGTTGGTTGGTATTACCGAGCATTAAGGCAGACAGTGGAGATTTCAGCTCTTTCCGTTGGCCTTGTCAAACTTACAGCCTCGCATCCCATTGAACGGAGAATTAGTTTAAAAAAATTTCCATCCAAGAAATGTATGATTTAAACATCGTGATTGTCAGTATTCTTAATCTTAATTAGAAATAAATCACTGGAAAGGATTAAGAGCAAGAACAAAATAAATCATACATCATAGGCTCTATGGTTTTAAAGACGTCACCCGAGAATGTCGTCATTTCTTTCTTGCTCTATAATTCGTTGGTCATAACGACGATGGCTGTAAATCAAGGAGACACAAGATTACTTCGACAGTTAATGTGAATGGGAGAAAAAACATATTTCACACAGTTTTTTTTTTTTTTAATTAAGACTTGGGAAGGCAGATTAAGATCTTGAATTTCATGAATATGATTAACCCTTAACGCCATTTTGGTCTTGGGGGAATGGATCAAAATCTCGTTAGGACTAATTTATCATTTCATCTTTACGACAATAAGTCGGGGCTTCGTTGTGTGTTCGCTATATTATTTATTTAGGCACAGCCTTGACCGATTTGTACTTACAGAAAAGAAAATTATACGTTAGTTTTGAAGAAAAAAAATATACGGATGCAAACTTATTCACGTGGCCTTTTGGACTTAAATGTCAGACTTCACTGAGCGGAGAATTCACTACCTTGGAAACCAAAGGCGTAAATCCTACCCCTGAGCCATACTGGCACGGCCAAAAGGAAACGCCTAGGAAATATTTAACACGCACGCATATACATGGAACATGCAATTTCCTATCGTCACTGCGCCACTCTCCAAGTAAAAACCAATGAAACGCACAATAAAGCGTGAAATTAATGATTAAACAGGGTGGAAAGCCAAATCGGCTCCGTTTGGGTTAAAATCGGCTCGAGTTTAACCCAACTCGAGTCGATTTGGCTTTCCAATCCGGTTTAATCATTATAGTGTCCGCGGCCTATCTTGAGTTCTCCGCAGAATGAACACAGAATATCGATTGTACGTTTTCAGTAGCAGAGTGCCTTGTTGATATCCAAGATGGTTACAAAAACAATGGCGGCCATACAGTAAAGCCACCCCATCCAGGAAGACGTAGCCGCTCACAAAATACTTGCAGGACTCGAGATACACCGAGCACACAATAGTTTTTTACTCACTTATAGCTCTTTTTCAGAAGAAAAATATTACATTGTAAGCTCTACTGTTTTTTTTTTTTACCTCCTGATCCTTTTCAATACAGCGGCCCATATTAAGGCATAATATAAATAGACTACATCTCGAAATTAGCTAAAATGCTGTAAAGCTATAAAAAAAAAGAGGCATAATTTAAACAAAGGCGTGGATAGCAAATTAGTACTTTTCTATTCGTATATTTTTTAATTTTTATATGATTCTGATCCTACGTCATGCCGTTATCCCCTTGGGTACTTTTTTTCAAGTCCGTATAGTTAGGTCTTAAGTGATTCGATCTAGGGTCCTCTTAATATGAGGCCAGGACGATAACCCTCGATTGTGCCTTAATCGCTATGCTATTATCCTCACAACGCTAGCTTTTCGTTACTGAACTTGGTTATTTCCATTCTCCTATCCGGCGTTCGTATATACCTGATCGTGAAGGGCTTAAGAACCAAATTTTGCTCAGCGGTGGCCCAGAGGGTAGTTCAATGATTCCTGACGGGCACCTGGCCTGGGGGGGGTGATCGAAACCTACTAATTTTAATACAGCAAACCGCAATGTAACTTGTATTTGGTAACGATAGGGGGTATTTGGCATTGGGAAACGGCCGGGCGGGGCCGGGAAGGAGCTGGTTTAATGACGGCGTCGACAGCTAGGTCATTAGCGCCAATATCAGTCACAGTCCAGTGGCCCGGGTTGCCATTGCGCCACACATTACAGAGATGTTAATCAAACTCCAATTATTATGATTATGTGAAGGCAAATCAAGCAGTGCTACTTAAAAAAATAAATAAGGGAGTTTGTATTTTTATGTAGCACTGCTTGGTTTGCCTTCACATAATCTGTTGCCGTGCTTTTTTACTCCATTAATCAAACTCCAAATCATTCTGTAGATCTAATTGTGTATATCTATACCTCTTGCTAAAATCGAAAAATCCCGGACTGGAGGAGAAAATCATCACCGCGGAAGGAGGAAATGGCGACGAACACCATGAAGTTGGTGACAATCGAAAAGAACCTGACAGATGGTGAGTAGCCGGCGACACCAATGACATTCAGGAGGGATAACCCTACTCAAAAGGAAGCAAGGTTGAGAAAGGGGTCACTCCTCAGATATGGGTGTGTATGTGTGTGTGTGGGGGGGGGGGGGGGGGTAGGAAAGCACCGCTGCCTTTTCGTGCAGCCAACCCTCTTTATTGCTTTTAGTGAACTTATGAAGACGACTGCTTCGTCCGTTCTCTCAACTCTTAAAGCACTTGAAATAGTAAGGCCGCGCCTTGTTGTCATCTCTAATTGACGACACGGACTGGCCGTAAAATATTAAGTTATCTCATCCTCCCCCTCCCCATTCCTTTATCCCATACCCTCCCCCCCCCCCCACTCTTTGCCAACCTTCTTTTTCTCTTTTAACACAAAATTATTGAAATGACCAAGTAGAGTTTTCGTACATTTTATAGCTCTGTCTGAGGCGAACCTTAATGTTGTCATCAAGTGGAAACCGCTATTCTCCAAAGGCCGATTGCGCTTCCCGCCAACCACTCTTGTCGTAAATATTTTTTTTCTGGGGAAGGGGTGAAGGGGAGCCGGGGATGAGGGAATAGGCATGGCTTGAACCATTTTGCCACTACAGTGAAGGCAGCAGGAATATTACAGCTGCTGCTGCATCATATGAGGCCTAACTTGTGTGTTTAACCTTTTCGTTCTGTGGCCGTCTTCAACTGTTTCGAATGCATCCTCCCAAGTTTTATTATTTTTTTTATTTATTATTTTTGTATTCTTAAGGTTTCCTTTATTAGTTTTCTTATTAGCTTTGAAAGTTTATTTTTTTTTTTTTTTTTCGTGTGTGTGTGTAAATAATGCTCAGGCGGGGCCATTTTCTTAACCTTTTTTTTTTCTCAGTCGCAGCAGCTGTGTTCCAGCAGCAAGTTCAGGATTTATTGGAAATAAAATCTTAATGAAATAAGACCAACTTGAGTGGAGCGGAATTCGTACCGTTTCAATGTTAATAATGAAACGGCGATATAAAAAGATGTCTAGAAAAATATTATCAACTTTTATCTCTTAAAAAAACTTTTAACTTTATTCGTGGCTCAAAACACCTCAGCGCAGGTGCCGTATGAGCGTCGTTGCAGTAAGAGAGCGAAGTTCAGTATATGACAGTCAGCATTAACCAATGGCCATGTGAGAACACGAATCTGAGAGAGCAAGATTAATAGGCAGACGTATTCCCGTTCTTTCTCAGGTTGGTGCAGTCCATGTTGTGTCATATTAGGATCGGTTATTAACGCTGGCTGTCGGCAGATAAAAAAAAACATACCCTGAGAATGTTATGGCGCCGTTGGTAAAAAAAAATAATATTCAACCAACCAAATAGTTAAAAACCAAGTACATAACGATTTTTATAATGTTAAAAATTTTTTTAAATCACTAATTTCTAAGTAATAGTTATTGGTGAGAAACGAGCGGTTATCGATTTTTAACCCACGGCTGCGATTATTGGCCCGGCTCAAGTATGCAAATAGGTCGAGGGCGGAGACCGAGAACTATTTGCATACGAGAGCGGGATAGTAATCGTAGCCGTGGGTTAAAAATCGATAACCGCTAATTGCTCATCAATAAATGTTTTATACCACGGTACCGACGTCAAGCTAACTCGTATTTAATTAAAACATGTTTGTGTTTGTGTTGTGTGAAAATTGCTCCAAGAAATCAGTATGTTGCTATGAGTGAAGGTCATTCCATTTTAGTTTATAGTGGGAGGAGTGGGCGGTAGACGGACGAGTCCTTTGGGTCAAGTTTGTGGAGGTAAGGGGAAGTGGGTGGGAAGGAGACACGCGACGTTTGGCCAGATTCCATGTTAGTAAACTCGCTCGTGTTTTCGTAGCTGTTCGAAGTGAAAAACTTCGATAAGAGGCAGCAGGGATAGAATGGCTTTGTGATGGGACATTCCGGCAAGGTATGTAATTCATTTTGTGCGTTTGTAGCTTGAGAATTGTTTAAAAATACGGTAATAGGGTATCGGTATGAATGAAGCTCATTCCATTTTAGTTTGTGGAGGGAGGGAGGGGGGACGGAAGTTACGCGGAGTGAATAAGCTTAGTTATGGGTCAGACGTGTGAGAGTTAGCATGGACAGGATTTCATTTGGGATATTCGGGCAAGTGAGGTAATTCCTTTTGTAAGTTTTTATTGCGTTACTTTTTTGCACGCTGTATTTGGTTGTTGGTGTGTGCGTTCCCTGTCGTGTGATCCGAGAACCAGCACACGTTTAACCAGCACACGTTAACCAGCACCGTGTTAACCAGCACCGTGTTAAGGTTTCAGAAACATCTGTTTGGGTGGTTGATTAACCTGGTCAGAAATAGTTTTGAAAGCCTGTTTAGCATTGTGAACTGAACGTAACATTACCTTACTTACAAAGTTTGATGTTTTGCAGCCTTCTGTGTCTTTATTTCTTATTTTTTGGTTCTACAATTTTTTGAATAAATTTGGTTTGTTTTGCTTTACACGAGTATTCTTTGAGATTGATTTATATATTACACTCGTCGTTGTATTCTGCTTTTATCTCCCTTTTCATAAATTTGTTGTATTTGTATATATTTATCTCGATGTATTTTTTGTTTATTTCGATGTTGTTTTATTTTTGGTGCCTAACCTGTTTGCAAAAGTGACAGTTTAATTGTTTTTCCTTTGTCTGCTGCTCTTAAACCACACGCCAGCATCAGCTCTTGTGGAATGAGTGTTTGATTTTGTGCTTAATTTTTGTAATTTGTGTCAGATGAATAAACTTACTTACTTACTTACTATACTACTCCTACTACTTAAGTGTCAAAAGTGTGGATTATCGGCAAAAAAGTGTGGGGTAACTTGATAATCCATACCTTTTGCGATGACGCACACTTCCGGTCACGGTTGACGGGATTTAACCTACGGAAATTTAGCATGGCGTTGAGTTAGGGTGACGTCGCAGCCGTGGTAATATATAAAATATTACCAATTATTAGTACAATGTTAAACATTTCTTAAAAAAAAAGCTATTTTCATTTCATCCATAGAAATCTCTAGACAGGCTGTTGTGCCCTTGTTTGGGCTCATCAGTAGAGAATATTCTGTGCATGAGCGCGTAAGCACTTTGCTGTTGGTAACAAGCTCAAAACTGGATTCGCTTCAGCATTTACAGAGTATTTTCTACTGACGAGCCCAAACAAGGGTGAAACATTCTGTCTATAGAGATCTCTGTGGGTGAGAGCAGCTTGATTTTAAGTGATCAACTGCCATTTAAATGGGCCTAATTGTGGGTGTGTAGCATTCAGTAAAGTTGAGCCCAAGGTCGGACTGTGTTAATTTTTTGAGTCTGCCCGACAGACGAAGAAAGGGCGCCAATCCCGGGGGGGGGGGGGGGGCATTATTTTGTACGATAAATACACTTTATTGGACAAATTCGTTACAAATTTCATTGCAAATGAGCAACCCTATAATGGATCCAATTTTATGGACTGGAAAAAGGGAAAGTGCGCCCGACACTTTGTCCAACATAAGGTGTATATCTTTCTATCGGCGTGGAACGGTCAATATTTAGCATACTGCCTTATTACCTTATGATACAAGATAATTTCAGAAAGTTATAGGTTTTCAGATACGCTAAAAAAAAACTGTACTACTAATTCAGAACAGCACATTTAACCAAAGTATATTTTCAGCTTGGACGAATGTTACGTCATCTGTATTGTGAATGTATCTCTTTGATTCGAGCGATGTGACGTGTATTGCAATATTGAAGATTTAGTTACGCTTTTTCCGTTGTATTTTCAACCCTTTCGCAACTAATATAAAAGGAAAATAAAGAGAAGCTAATATTAAAAATATGTTAATAATTATAAAAAAAAAAACCGTAGGGCGCCAGGGCGCGTATTCTCAAGGGCACACGGTCCAGTCCGACCCTGGTTGAGCCCACACAAGCAGGATTTTCTGCTTTTTAATTTGAGGAACCCAGTATGGTTTTGAGCTTGTTAATGTTAAAAATGTTTTAAAAATTATAGTATGCAAATAAGATACACAAAATTTCATCTGTTGTATTTAACATATGGCTGGTTGTGCTCGATTTCGAAACGTGACTGCTGAGAAACGTGACCGTTTGAGTCGCTTTGCGCATGGTTCGTATGTCATTTCTTACAAACTATAAATATTATTTTAACAAACATTTTTAACATTAACAATTTTTACAGTTTGTAAGAAATGACATACGAACCATGCGCAAAGCGACTCAACCAGTCACGTTTCTCATAAGATATAGTTACAGCCAGTTTCGTGCACAAATAAAGCCACACTACGTTTCGGGAGAAGTGTGGCTTTCTTTGTGCACGAAACTGGCTGTAACTATGTCTTATCTGCAAAACGTGCTGAAACTTCTCAGTCACGTTTCTTAGCCGTCACGTTTCGAAATCGAGCACAACCAGCCATATGTTAAATACAACAGATGAAATTTTGTGTATCTTTGCATACGATAATTTTTAAACCCATTTTTCGTACTATTTTCCATACTTTTTCGTACAGCTGATTTAAAATTTCAAGGAATAATTGTTTAATTACGTAGCTAAAGTGGAGTATACCACCAGAGACAGGGAGGAAGGGGATAAATAAATGGAAATACGAACGTCTCAATAGGCTTTCACAGGCACTCGAGCTCTTCCCGGCTCGCCAATTAAACAAGGTTGATGAATCAACAGAAATTCATATTTTGTCGCCGACTTCATCAGCTAGAAGGTTAGCATTCTTCCTTTTTCAATTCTTTAATTCGCATGATTTACATTGCTTTTAAATGACCTATTTATAGGACTTTTTGATCTAAGCCTCTAGGGGCTCATGTTTACTCCGTTCGTGGCTGTTTCACCGAAGCAGTTAATTAAGCTGAGGATGACGCGAAAGCCAAAGGCTCACAAGAAATACAGATGCAAACCTATTTACGTTGCCTTTTGGTCGTGTCAGTCTGGCTCAGTGGTAGAACCTCGGCCCTTGATTTCAAAGGTTCTAGGTTCGATTCTCCGCTCAGGCAGACTGCGTAAGTCCAAAAGGCAACGTAAATAGATTTGCATCTGTATTTAGCTAAGCTGAGGATGGATACGAATTTTTACGTGCTCTTTGTGCTAAAACGGCTTGGCAATCCGTCGCGGATTTTTTTTTAATAGTATAGAAGTGGGAGTAATGTTTTAATTTAGAAATTTTTAAAAGTTATAGGGGATCCACTCAGTATCCCTTGCTACAAGTCACGATCATAGATTCCTATACAGCAGCGACAATAACGCCATATTGGCTACGAGTCTAGCATCCGTAGAGATAGATAGCAACAAGGGACACTAGATTAAAATGGAGATTAAAAACAACGGCACTTGTAGTCAAGCCAATGCTTTGAGAGCGGCTTTCTTAGGCCTAAAAAACGATGCTGCGAGGTTGTAATCCGAAAAGAAAAGGTCCCACTTGCTAAAATATTCAGAAGCTGCCAACAAAACGAAACAAATCGCTCATTGTAAGCCTAAGAAATCCGCTCTAACAGCATTTTCAGTAAGATATCCTTACTTTCCCCCTCCATGTTTAACCAGAGCACTTAGCTAGCCGAATTACTGGGTCCACCATAGAGTTATATAATAACATAAATCAGAAAGTTAAAAAGCACTTTAGTTATTAAAAACACATACAGAGTAGCCATCAAGTGCTGGTGAAACAACGAAATCACGACGTTTCGGTTCCAAGGTCGGAACCGTTTTCAGGTGAAGGGTTTAAAACATGTCAAACAACTTAAAAATATCAAACAACTTACAGAAAAAAATAAAAATAATTTTTTTTATTAAACAACATATCTTAAACTTCTTTTATTTTATTAACTTATTTATTTTATTAACTTATTTATTTTATTAACTTATTTATTTTATTAACCTATTTTATTAATTTTTATTTTTATCTTTAAGTTGTTTGATATTTTTAAGTTGTTTGACATGTTTTAAACCATTCACCTGAAAACGGTTCCGCCCTTGGAACCGAAATGTCGTGATTTCGTTGTTTCACCAGCACTTGATGGCTGCTCAGTATGTGTTTTTATATAATAACATGACGTTATTGTCACTTCTATATAAATAGTTCCAATACAACTGTTTTACTTGGTTACCTGGCTGTTTTTTTTTTTTACATCTGTTTCCCGTGATGAGCACCAGAGTACGTTATTTAACGCTTCTCGTAACTATCGAGTGGTTACACGTCACAGAACGTCACAGTCAATGCAACTTTCGTCATCACAGTGCACAATCATTTCAGCATTGTTCATCGCAACGTCACAGTTACTGCAAGGTTAAACGGTCACTGGTGGATTTTTTGCATAAATTTTAGGCAAACCAGCATCCGTTTAGCATTAAAAAAAAGATACACAGACTCATACAGAAACACAGATGTTATAGTGCCCGCGGCCTATCTTGAGTTCTCCGCAGAACGAACGCAGATAATCAATTGTACGTTTTCAGTAGCAGAGTGCCTTGTTGATATCCAAGGTGGTTACAAAAACAATGGCGGCCATCGATTAAAACCACTCAATCCAGGAAGACGTAGCCTCTCACAAAATACTTGCAGGACTCAAGATACACTGCGCACACAATAGATGGGGTATCTTGTACTCCGACAAGACCAATTTTTAATGCTTGTGTGCTTCGTTAACACTTACCTTGGTATAAGTTAACTCATTTTTTGAGCCACGTTGAAAAGTCCTTGAAAAATTTATAGTCGGCGATGCTACAAGCTAGTGTGAAAATGTCAAGATATAGCACCAGTTTTGGTTTTGCGTAATGGTAACGAAACATTCAACAATGATAGCGCAGGACAATATTGTTTCTTCGGCATCTCTTGTCACGGTTTGACACGACGGCCTGTATTTAACCAAGCGACATAAAGGTAGTTACCATGACAACGACACTTTCACTACCGAGTCGTGTCTTGCAACTCTCTTCAGGGTGGGGGAAAGTGAGGCTTAACGGCGCATCGACAGGTCGGTATAGCGTCAACCTCAGCAACAGTACAGTGGTCCGGGGTTGCCACTGCGCCACACATTACAGAGATGTTAAACAAACCCCAAAGTTGGAAAATATCGTATATATCTGTACCTCCTGCAAAAAATTTAAAAAAAAAAAAAAAAAAAAACGGACAGTCTCATCGCTTAACTGACGCGCCTAGTTTCGTTGAAGATGGAAACAACGACGAAAACCATCAGGATGGCGACATTCCACAACCACACGATGGACTATAAGAGGCCGGTGCCAAAAATTGCATCCAGGAGGGAATTCCCCTCGTAAAAAGGAAACAACGAACTAACATTAAGAAGGGACACCGGTCAGGCCACCAAGACCCCCAAATGTGGCTCAATAACTAATGGGTGTCGTGATGCGTTCCACTATAGCCGGGAGCCATTGACCGGTTGTGCTCTACCGTCAGCCAGCACTATCTTAGTTTTTTACAAATTATTGGTTTTTTTTTGCAGTTTAATAAACACAGATGCAAACGTATTTTCGTTACCCGTTACCTTTGTATGTATTTGTTTACTATTAATAGAGCCCATTTGGCTTTCCGTCCTGTACTTCTGAGCAGTGGTGCCAACTCTCCCAACTCTGGCCAGTGGGGAGTTATCCTGTAATATCACTACCCCCCCCGGGCGGGGGCGCGGGGGGGGGGGGGTGGCGGCTATATTTTCGACTTGGACTAGTGGTTGAGGTGTCCCCCCCCCCCCCCACACATATGCAAAACTTTCAGTAATGTTATTCTCACACGCTTTATTTCTATCCCGTCAAAACAGCCGGGTGCTACAACAGCACCTACTGTTCTGTTTCGTTTTCAATCAATATTCAACCGTGCTTATAAACTAAATCAACCATGATTATAAACTAAATCATATTTTTTTATTGTATTTTTCTAGATTTATGTGTTGTGTTGAACGTTGACGGATTATGTTGTGTTGTGGTGACTGGTGGTATGTTGTTGTAAATACACCAAAATTTTCCACCGCCCCCCCCCCCTAAAATGCCAGTGAGGAGTTGCTCCTCACTGAACCCCCTACCCTCCCCCCCACTTGGGCACCAGTTTCTAAAATAAAGTTTGTGCAAAAAGCTGTCATTTTAAACGCGGAATCGTGTGCCAGGTTTGCGAAAAGTGTTGTAATTTTCTGTATGTGAGCGTTAATAAGGTCACTGTAAACTAATGAGGTATACTTTAATTCGCAATGGTGGGAGAAGTTTTGGAACGTAAGCGACTGCAAGAGAGGTCGAAGAGAGGGTTAATGGCGAGTCGACAGCTAAGTAAACGTCCTAGGGAGACAATCGATAGTACAGTAAATTGCATGTAGAGGGCGTCATTGGTTTTACTTCTGATTTTCTAACTCCCGTGCTTTAGGGAAAATTGATCAGCAGATCTGACCTAGTTTGACTTTTGTTTGACCTTTTCTTAATAAATATTCAGATGAAACAAATAAAACAAATCAGGAAGGCAGGTTGAATATAGGCGTAACTTAAACAAAGAAATACGATAGAGCCAATATTGTGTACAGCTAAGAATAACAAGTGAGTAGCAATTATGACGAAAAAATTCACGTGCCGTAGGGAATCCGGATCTTTGAGGAGATGGGTGGGAGAGATTGAGGCTTAATAGCGCGTCGACAGCTAGGTCAATTGTGCCAACCTCAGTTACAGCGCAGTGGTCCGGATTGCCACTGCGCCACACATGACAGAGATATAAAAAAAAAATCTAAATCTTATCACACTTCTCTACCTCCTGCAAAAATTAAAAAAATCAGGACAGGAGGACAGACTAGGGACACTGCAGTATCTAGCTTGGGCTGCCAATCCACTAACCAATATGTTAACTCGACAGCATTTTAATCGCTGCTAATTTTCCATGTGAATTACTGTCATGACGGCAGGGAATCCTGGACGCCACAATGTTATTCTTAGCTGTTCACAGTGTTGGCTCCATTGTGTTTCTGCTTTTAATACTAATATTTACATCTAATTTCCGTTTTTTTAATAGGCGTAACTGCACGTAGAGTGTCAACTTACTATCTGTTATTTCCCGAAGCGTCTGGGAAAAAATATGTCAGATGTTAACGCTATACTCATGCTTTTATTTTTTCCTCGAAGAGACTTAGCACTGCACGAAAACGATCCTGAAGGGGTTGGCAGATTAGATTCCAACGCGTCTACGCTGTTATTCCTAATTCCAACAGGTCCGCTTTCGCATAGAGCTAAATCGTGTCGAGGAAACGAACGAAACACATCTTTATGATCACAAAAGTTGAGTCGACGCTATCCATCCTTTGTTTACGTAAAGATGTATCCATAGTTTTTCACTTTGCTCCCACCCACGGCGGCGCTGAAATTGTCCCGGTTTTAAATAGACACAAGTCGGTGTATTAAGTAAATAAAGGTGAACTAAATCGGAAATTAGTTTAGCATTTCCGCTGGTGGTTAATTTCCGGTTTACCTTTATACTGTTTGGGATCAATTATGCTGAAAATATTCCGGAAATTACGACAAAATAATAAAGTCTAAAGCGCGTGCTAAAGTGTTAAATTACCGCCATTGAGTTATCGTTTATTTTACTTGCAATTTTCCTCATTTTTGTGTCCTGTGGTCATGTTGAGATGGGTAGGGGGGGGGGGGGGATTCTTTACATATTTATAAACATTTCTACTTAATTCTTGTAAAATGTTCTTCATTTTTCATTGATTAAGGCAGCCCCTTGTGTGAACAGCTAGCTAGGATGCGGCGGCGGAATAACTTTTGAATTATTGATATTTTCTGAAATAAATTGTATTTTCTGCAGATGACAAGGCCTCGAGGCAATTAAACGAAGTACAAAAATAAATAAATAACAAAATAAAACCATGGCAGCATTTAAACGGATTCAAACCAGACAAAACATGTTCCTATATGTACACATGATCGAATCACGCAAGAACACATTAGTTGGAACTGACAAATCGGTAGAAAGATAAGGAAATGAAGTCTGTATCTTGTCCTTTCTGCTGGATTTACTGCGTGATCTTCTCACGTCATCCCACGACTGACATCTGGGTTAATTTGCATTTAGAATAACTTGCGTCTGGATTAATTTTCATCTGGATTAACTTGCATCTGGCTTAATTTGCATCTGGATTAATTTACATCTGGATTAATTTGCATCTGGATTAATTTGCATCTGGATTAACTTGCATCTGGCTTAATTTACATCTGGATTAATTTACATCTGGATTAATTTACATCAGGATTAATTTGCGTCTGTATTATTTTGCATCTGGGTTAATTTGCATCAGGATTAATTTGCATCTGTATTATTTTGCATCTGGATTAATTTGCATCAGGCTTAATTTACATTTGGATTAATTTACATCTGGATTAATTTGCATCTGGCGTAATTTGCATCTGGATTAACTTGCATCTGGCTTAATTTGCATCTGGATCAATTTACATCTGGATTAGTTTGCATCTGGATTAATTTGCATCTGGATTGACTTGCATCTGGCTTAATTCGTATCTGGATTAATTTACATCTGGATTAATTTGCATCTGCATTAATTTGCTTCTGGATTAACTTGCAACTGGTTTAATTTGCGTCTGGATTAATTTGAAATCAATTTCGCGGACTTTTAAGAACTTTCAAGTACCAACTTTAAAAAAATCGAAGGAATATTTGCAGAATCACAAGCTTTACAAAGACAGGGCAACTAACACTAAAGAATGTAGCCTAAAGCGCTAAAAACATCACATACTACATAACATCAAAGAATTCGTAATTGTGGCATCTAACTCGAGTTCACAAATAAATAAGTTAAATTTGAAAATACGTGTTTCAAAAGACATTGCGAATAGTTTTCAGTTATGACTAGCCAATGACCATGCTTTTGATTTTTATATTCTGAAGGGTTTTCAAGGCGTTGCAATGCTAAAATGAAAAATAGGGAATTGTAAGGATTTCAAGCACCGGTACGAACTCTGTCCCAAGGAATGGCGGGGAGGAGGGGGGTTACAAGCACTGAATCCTGGAATTCTCACCAAAAATGAGAAAATATTTCACGGTTCGAGTCTCAGTAAAATCTCGAAACTGTACTCATTTTGTCAAATGCATACTATCATTTTCTAACAGTTCCAGTTGCGATCTTCAGCCCAATACCTGCAATTTACCCTCCTCCCGTTTTACCGACAGATATTAATTTTTCAAGACCAGGCTTTTGATTGGAAGGGGTTTTGGGGAGGGAGGGTATCACCCCTTTCCGGCTCTGCTAGTGCTCACATACAAGGGTCTTTAGACAAGGCGAAAGTTATTGCTTTCTCAGTACCAGTCTGTAAATCTATTACAACTCGACCAAGGAATCAACAACTGCATAGCTGCATCCATGGTCTTCACATGACCGAAATCCATCTTGTATAAAATCAGTAATCTTACATTATAAACCTAAGTCTCATAGCAGAAATGAAGCAACCGCAACGACGACCCCCGGAAGGGGAACAATGAAAACGTGCGAGTGTGTCAATTCTTTGGCATGAAGTTGAAACTGGAACGTTGTTGCCCTGAAAAGAAGTTGAAGTTGGCACATTGTTGCCTCGACTAACAATTTGCTCTAACAATTATCCTTCTAACTGAACACCGTGGTATTCTCAAGGGCAAGTATTACATGACGTCATGCACACTACTTTTTCACACGGTACGCATCGCTTAAGCCACAGCGAAAGACTGGGAGTGGGGGCGGGGGGGGGGGGGGGCAAAGTGAGCTGTTACCATTAAACATACGATTACGCATTAACTGAACCTAGAAGAGAACAAACAAACAAGCACGGGAGCCGGGAGCCGGGTACGTGTTCAACTACGTATAGCAAACAGGAGAAAGGGAATGAAACCAAGAGGAGAGAAAGAGGACGGGATTAAAGGAGGAGGGGAGAGGAATGGCAGAAAGGCGGAGTGTTACACAAACAAAAATCGACTGTTGCAGTGAACTATCAGGCAGCACCCAGCAAATATTGGGAAACAACCACGGGTCAAACAAATCCCTAGGCGAAGCCGGGTACGATGCTAGTAACATTATAATGCAGCATGATTTATTATTAATTCACTGCGGAGGCGTGACTTTTGGACACGCTCAAGTGTGACCAGTATTAGGTTTTCCGGGGTTACACCAACTTGCGGAAACAAATGCTAGGACTACAGTATTGCACTCAACTGTAGTATTTCTCGTAAGAAGACACTAATTTCCGTCTTGGTCTCGTTTTGATGTTAACCTTACAGGTGTCGGTCTCGTCTCGTCTCTTCAACCAATACAAACATATTTCGGTTGCCTTTTGTACTTAAATGCCACAAAGCTTGAGCTTTCCGTCCAGTTTATTGCGAAGTAAGAAGACACGCTAACACTATGTTATGTTCTTATATAGACACACGCTAGTGTGTCGCCGCCAAGTAGACGTTTTATTGTTGTTGGAGCGTAATTGTCAGAGCGTAATTGTTAGAGTGTAATTGTTATCAGATGGCGGCTCACTAGCAGACTGTGTCTTTTAACTGAAACCAACTTATACGTGATTTCAGCATACTGGTGTAAATTTCCCATGCGGTAGAAATCTTTGCAAATCGTTTGAATCAGGTGTCTTGGGTCCAGTAACAAAGAAAACCTCAACTCGAAAATGTGGGAACGTGTTCTTTATGGAGAAAATGTGCCCTCAATAACGTTGAGTGTTACTAGTAACTAGTAACTAGTGACTAGTAACTAGCTGATCACCAGACTCCCATGTTAATTCTCATAGGGTATAAAGACACCTATACAGCTCATTAGGAAAAGTTGCCATATCTAAATTTCGGCAGACAGGTAAACCGTCATATGGGAGAGTGTCTTTTTCTGAAATGGGGTTGCAGCTAGAAGCAAGTGGCCCCGAAGTGGCTCGTAAGTGCAAAATTATTGTTGTAACTATTGTTTGTATTGTCATCCAACAATAGATTATAACATGCTTAAGTGTTACACGCTTATCGTTTTAGTACTTAATTGTCAGAATGCACTGTTTTTGCAAATAGGTGGTTCACTATGAGACATAATATGTTTATCTTTTATTGCAAAAGTTTGGTCTCTTTTTTTTTTTTTTACGGTACGCGAATCCAAACTGAATTATCTACCCCACCACGATAAAAGGGACAATTTTGCTGGAAAGAAGATTAGGAAACAAAATGCACGTCGTCAGCACAGGTGGGAACGTGTTCTTCATGGAGAAAAAGTGTCCTCCTCAATAACGTGACGCCGACATTTTATTTTATGTAGACTTACTGTTCTTGCAGTCTAGTGTAAATGGCGAGTAATTTTAAACAGCTGGTGAGTTGATTAGTTTTAGTAATCTTCGTCTGCCACCAGAATAGTAGAATTGTATGAACATTTACCATTCCGTGAGTTTGTAGTATGTGTTCATGATTGAATGATTAACGTTAACCTCGGGAGGGCCAAGTGAAGTGGGATGCGCTGATAGAGTGAGCGAAGCGAACGAAAATCAGCGTTTGTTAGCCAGTGCGCTCAAAAATCGGATTAAATAGACTTAAGCATGTGAAACATGGGCATACAATAAGCCAAACCATGTCCATTTGGCTGGTGTAACGGCTAATTGGGCAATGGCAAACGTAAAAATTATGAATTAGAAAATTTATAGACAATCCAGACAAAAAAAGGTTGAGGTGACTATTAGACAGTGGAACTCTTTGTATTCACAGGCCTATGAAAGATGTGATATCCACCCAAAACTAAAACTGGTAAAAGATCAGCCGCCAAGTTTCCAAAAATGGTCGGCCTTTCAAAGTAGTGATATCATTCAACCAGGGAAAGGCCACCAAGGTTAATCCTATTAGCCAAATTAATCGCACGGAATAGTACTTTGGACGTTAAATGAAAACTTGAAGATTGCTACCGCTAGTAGCAATCGTCTAGTTATCATTTAACTTTCGAACTATTAGCAGGTGCGATTAGCTTGGCTAATAGGATTAACCTTGGTGGCCTTTCCCTGGTTGAATGATATCACTACTTTGACAGGCTGACCCTTTTTGGAAACTTGGCGGCTGCTCTTATACCAGTTTTGGTTTTGGGTGGATACCGTACCACCCACGTGCCGAGACCGAGACACAACTCATCATTGTTACCCATGTACCGAGACCAAGTCTCTACTCATTTGTTACCCATGTATCGAGACCAAGACGCAACTCATCATTGTTACCCACGTACCTAGACCGAGTCTCAACTTATCACTGTCACCCACGTACCGAGACCCACCTCATGTATGTCGCGTGGAGATTTTCGTAAGTTATTTGTTTTCCCTAAATCATGAGTCGTGTAAACTGTGAAACTGGCATATCAGCATGTAGCTCAAACTGGAAGAGTAAATGCACGCACCAATTCAGCTAATCTGAAGATTTCAAAGATAAATTTAGGTGAACGTGTTGTTGATTTCTTGGGGTACACTTTGATTACGACTTAGTGAAGGATATTCAGCACAGAAAAACCCCCGTCTGTAATACTGGAAGTTACAATATCGAATAAGGTACTTCAAACAGAACTCTTCAGGCTTTGCATTGAATATCTAAGACCGTTATTAAATTCCTCCAAAACTGAACTTCTAGTTTGAGGTTTCCGGGTTTGCTTAGCAACGATTTTATTCGGTTGTTCGAATGCCTCCTCGTGCATGCCATCTATGAGTTTTCAAACAAAATTCGACATTGCGCGGGTATGAAATAAAAAAAAAACGCTAAAATACTTCTTTCTTTCACGTTTCTCTTTTTTTTCTTTAGTTTTATTTTTTACTCGCTATGCTTTGTCGACATTGATGGTACATATTAAACCTGTCGACAGTCTGGAAATGACAAGCATTTTTGACTTGTAGGACCTGACGTCAAAATGTCACGAAAGCATGACGAAAGCGAATGCAGGCATTTTTTGACCGAATTTTTGTCGGTGGTCGTGTCTGTCAAAAAACCATCGTGTGAAATTTCATGACGGCAGCGCCACTACTCTTTCATAATAGCCGACTAAATTATGTATTGAATATACTTCATCAGCTCAATTATACGCTCTGCATGAGCACACTTCTGAAAGCCGTTTTTTTTAACCTTAAGTCACTGAAGTAATTTGATGCTCGTGTAGCTGAACCGGCTCAATTTTGAACATTACCAGACTTTTAAGAGAAGAAGAAATATCTGGTAAAGGGAGGAGCCAACCCGGGGATTCCATCCGGGAAACCTCCGATTATCGTAGGGGCCGAAAGATTGTCCAGAATTTGCCAGAATAGTTCCCATAGCCGCTCAAGGAGCATGGTAGGCTCTCACGCTACCCTGTGCGGCAGTCATGGAGGGGACTTAAATTTGAAATTGATCTCTCTACCTTGATACCAAAGGCCGAAGATATGCTGCTCAGCCATGCTAAGATGAAAGCCCTAAAACTGACAATTGTAGTGTCAAACCAATAAAATGCACAAGAATAACACAATTGCAAGGTTTCGAAGCTGTTGTGCTTCGTTATCAAGCAAACAATAAAATTCAGCCATTTTGGTGGGGTCAGTAAAAACATATTAAAATGCCATAGAAATGGATCACAGGCAAGACATGTCAAGTCAAACGGCTTTTTAAAAACTACCTAAGCCAGTGCAGAAACTAAGGAGGGATGGATGCCTGAACATGGAAAATTCGATCCATGGACCTCTAGTATTAGTGACGAACCAGCGAGCTGAACTTGCACGCTCAGACATCGGGATAAGTTGTTAGAGAAGCCGCGCTGGAGATGGACCGAAAAGGAGGAACCTTACTCTCGTATAACGGCATTCATCTGGAAAATATAGGCGGACGCAAGTCGTTTGTTGGCACGAATCAGTTTGCTTATTTATCAATGGTTCTTTTTGGGGTGGCTCAACCTCATCGCGTACAGGCTCTTTTCTCCATCTTTCACTCGTGGGTACTAGTAATCTATGGCCCATAAAATGGTCAACAGCACTTGTAACCGTCAGTACGTCTATTTCCTTGATGCACCATACAAGATTGACGGAGCGACTTACAAAACGTAAGTCCGATTGACGTATGCAAAATTATTTAGTCGCTTGTACTAAAAAGTGACGCACATTGTCTTACTTGCAATAAAGTTCGCTGGGAGTGATGAAAGACGGTCTTCTATGCATAGAGGAGAGTCGATTGGCGTTAGGGATCCGTATTGGGCCTAACATTTCACCCTAGATGGTGACTAGGCTTAATCAGGGCGTTATTCAGGCCGGTTGGCAAAACATGGCCTTTCAGGTCGTGAGAAGTGAGCAGAAAAAAAATCACACGACGAAAAAGAGGTGAAAAGGAGAAAAAGTAAGTCTGGGGGTGAGGAAGTAGTACTACAATAGGTTGGTATTACAATACAAAATTTAGTATACAAATACAATTGTAAGGGAAATGTAGCATTGTTGTTATCACATTCAGTCTGCGAGTCAGCAAGAGTAAGACTACCGTTCAAAGACGTCAGGACACAACTGGCATTGTTGGCAAGTCAACTTGAGTAACAGCATTGTTTAATAATAGACACAGTACAAATTGTGGGTTTGCAATAAAAGCAGTTTAAAATAAGCTTGTCCATTTTTAAAAGAAGATCCACTTAAGGTAGAAACACGAAAAACAATATTGGCCTGGGAAGTTCAAGCATTCTGGACAACAAGGGTAATGTTGTGGTCAGGGAAAAAAAATTCCCTGTCAGAAACTGGCCGTAGGGGACCTCGGCTTCTTTTCTGCTAACTGGCTTGGAATTCCAGGTCCCGTACTGCTACTTTTTGCACTGGCTTAGATCCGTTTTTTAATAGTATTGTTTGACCTGACATATCTTGCAACTTTTCGAAGGAGATTGCAAGTAAAACAGGTGAAAGGCTAAGTCAAAATAGAAAAGAAAAACATATAAATAAACCAACATAAAAATTACATAAATAAATCTAAGTGGGTTGTGGAAACCCACTCTAGGATACGAGTGTCCACTTTCCTACGAGACTGTTCTGTTAGATAACGAAGGGCAATCGCAATCTTAGTGTTGCTATCTTAGTGTTTATTTGTGTGTACCTTTGCACGTGTTATTGGCTTGTTTAACTTCGGATCTTCCTCTAATTTATGGGTGGTTATCAAACAAATCACCATGGCATTTGAACTTTATATTGTGGTTTATTATAATGTCGTGTTGTTGCTCGATAACTAAGGTAACCTGTTTTGAAACACGTGACCTTTGTTATCGAGCAACAACACCACACAATAAACCATAA
>JAHWFP010188506.1:0-18707 GCA_023313725.1 Lithobius niger
CCATCAACGCTTGAGCAACCTTCGTACGCATGTCACATCCGAAGCAAGAACAAGCTGAGAATGCCTAGCGAGCCCCCTTGAAAAAAAAACCTACTCCCAGTAACTCTGGGCTTAAGAAAGTGGTATACTGCATCCCTTGTGACATGTGCGGAGCGCTATACATCTGAATCTACAGGAACACATACGTGAGCACCAGAAATAAGTGGTGAAGGGGGACACAGAATGGAATTGCCATACACGTGAAGTATAACAGACTACACTTAATTGGACGGAAGAATGCTTCATTTTACTTCACTCTTTACTTCCCCAATGATACTCACCAGAGGCCATGAATCACTTGCCATCCGAGAATCCCATATCCAGGGCCTTACCCTCATGAACATTGCCAGCCTAGCCTAAACCCACGTAGACCGTCTTGTGGGCCCCGAGCTAGCTTCTAGAATCATCCTAAGATGGTGCGTAGATATCGGTGGTGTCCTCAATGGTGCAGCATTTTTAAAATTCACAACGAAAGCTCCTTGATACAGTGCACATGTTAATGTTTTTTTGGCGGTTATGATCTTCTGAAGAATATGGACGTTGAACTGTCAAGCATCTAACATCTTGCCCTAGTTGCTTTTTCAATTGAAACTTCAATTGGACTCGTGAGTTACAGTGCGTGGTGTAGTGTTTCACGTTTTTACTCCGTTACAGAACTAAATATTGAGAACTAAATATCTGTTAGCGATGAACTTCAAAACTGGACAAACAAAAGCAACTGACATTCTCAGATCCTTCCACTAGTTTTTGACGGAGACTTTTCAGACAATCGCAGAAATCGAAAGATCTGCTCGTTTAAAGTACATCATTGAAAATATCGTTAACATTCGGATGAATGAGGAGAGGTGAATAACATAAACTTAGTGAAACTATTTAGCTTTGATTTTAAAATGCTGTAGAACTCTACTTGATACGAAACTTATTGGGCTCACACAACTGTATCCTCTGCTACTCATCAAAACTTACCGCAAGTATTGGTTCTTCGGGTGTATCTTGTTGAGGAATAATTGTGACATCTGGGGTAATAAGCCGATCATTCGAGTCATCTTTCCTAACGGTTTTATCGAAAAATGTCAATGACGAAAGACACGATGTTATTTCGGGAGTGCTGGGCAGGGAATCGTTCATCGATTCATAGATATTCTGCATTGGTGTATACTTCTCGCCTGCAAAATTTTTTTTTTTAAGAATCATTATTTTGTATTTTGTTACTTGTTGATATATTTAGCGAACAAAATGTCATAAAGGAAGTAGGAATGGGTCGGTAACCGAAACCGTATTTTCGGTTTTTACTAAAAACCGGAACCGAAACAGATTCGGATTTTGAGTCGGTTTTTCGTACCACGTTCGAAAAATCAAAACTTGATTTGTTGTTATGAATTTTTTTTAATTATTATAATTTTCTACGTATAATTCAAAGCAAAGTTTCGACTCATTTAAAACAAAAAACAGTAGAGGAAAATGGTGTCACAACTAGACCCATGGTCTAGACTATGATGTGCAGATTTTGATATCGGTATCGGACTCGGAAAATTCCACAGGTCCCAAGCAGATTCCATCAAAATTGTTTCCCGAAAAAAATCCTTTCCGACTGAAGCCCAATTCTAAATTAATCTGTTCGGAAAGAGACCAAATATGAATTATTGAAACTTAAAAGCCCAAATAATTTACCCAAGCTAATATCATCGTTCATTTGTTTTGTTTCACTTTCCATGTTCTTGGACCGATTTAGTTCTTTTGCGCGATGATCGGAAGCGAGAGCACGTGAAATCTAGCAAAGGCTTACAAATATTTATGAGCAGGTGGTGGTCACTATATATTTAGAACGCATTATTATAACCAGAGTATAATTTTTTTGTTGGAAGGGTGGAGGAGATAACATTTCATGTGAATAAATTTTGGGTGAGGGAGGGGGAGCATGTAAATATGAATCTGGGAAAACAGTTGAAGGAAAATTGTACGCCAAACTAGCCCAGAAACTTATTACAGTACATAGTTACACTTGCCCTGGTATCGAATCGGTGTATCGGTGGGATCGGCACCGGAAAATTGGTATCGGCACACTACTATCTATGACGCTGCCGAAAGTGAAAGCAGGAGCGATTTAGACGCTGGTAATACTACTGTTACAAGAAAAAAACGAGATACCGAAACCGCGGTTTTGTGGGCGTGAAACCGGAACTGAAGTCAAAAAAATTAAATCAACCCATCCCTAAAAGGAAGGGAAAATAATGTGGGGAACTTTGAAATCCCTTTTAAAACACTAACGATTGCTATTCTTATTGATTTTATTTGTTATGAAATATTTTGTAGTATTTGTCCTTTTAGGGTGGACTTGAACAAAACTAACTCTGCAGCTATATAGTGCAAGCAAACGAAACTCGCCATATTGCACAATACAGGTGTGATTAAAAAAATTGGGACTTCATTACAAAATTATTACAAACTATGCAAAAACCAAAAATACAGCATCGGTAACCCTTTTTGCCAAAAGCAGGAGCTAAATATTGGATTCCTCTTATTGATAGCTTACATCTAGGAAGCCTTTCAATTACTAAAAAAATTTTTTTCTCTTTATAGGTCATTTAAAAAAAAAGAAAGTTTGTTCTCGCACCTTTTTCTCAAGAAACTTGTTCAGGCATTATTTTATTTTTTATTTTTCAGCCCCATTTGCTTTATATTAAAATATTTTAGGTAATTAGTTTTTATTTTAGGTAAAATACAGAAAACTACGTCATACTACTTATCATGTGTCCAAAAAGTTATTTTTTTGACAAGAATGATAAGCCTCGCCCTAAGAACAATTTTTTTTATATGTAAGCCACATCGTTCCTTTTTATTAAATGGTGTCGGTGCTTAATTGGAATTTGACAGTTAAATATAGAATTATGCAATCTTCCACGTTTTTTTTTATATTTATTTTGTGGCCACAATAACGTTTCTGCAAAAAAAAAAGTGAACCCTTTTCAACATATTGTATGCCGTAGGTCCCATGGGCTCAGTGCACATCCATTAGACACAGAAAGAAGGTAATCTAACAAATATAAGCAGAGTTACACAAACTTAAGACACTCCTTGTTTTACGAAGTAGAATCTCTTTTTAACCAAAAATTTAAGCTGAGGAAAACTTTGGACTGTGTCGGTTTTATTTAACGCTGAAAGGGAAATGCCTTCACTACCCCTACAAATTAAAAGGCGTTGCCAGGGATTAGTTGGTGTGGTGCAACATGAATTGAACTCCTGCACTCTAGCCGGCTAATAACTAAAAACTGTTCTAAAATTAATTTAACACGGTACCGATTTTTGTTTGTTGACTTGGAACGAATTATGTCACGGAAATTTTAAATTAAATTCCACGCCAAGAAAACTTTAAAATGTCTTAAGACCTAAAATCCTCCACGAAATCGCATACGTTTTCCATGTCAGACATCAGTGTGCAACAATACGTTACATGCTGAAACAAAAATTTGAAATTGCCAGTCCCCAGGTAGGCCGGCTAAAAGGAACTATACATTACCTTTAAATTTCTGCTTTCCTTTCCTTTCCTTTCCTTTCCCTAGAGTTTTTTGTTAGTTGTTCGGCCAGTGCACATGCAAGCCACCCATCCTTTAAAAGCAACAGACGCAAAAGACTGCCATCTTTTTTTCTGTAAATGTGTCATGGTGGTGACTCAAGAGGGGAGTTAGGGTGGGTACAGGAAATGTATATTTCCGTTTAGGCAATAGAAACAATAGCCAGCCTTCCTGGGGATCGTCAAAGCAACTTCATGTTCAATATGCCGTTCAGAATATCCATTACCTGTAAATTTCTGCATTTACAGACAGATCTGGTGGAGAGCACCAACTTGACGGGTACCCTAGGGTTACAAGTTGGCTCCCACAAATAGTTTCAGACTTCACACCGTGTTAAAGACAGATGAGACAGAATGAAACGAATAATTCTTGAGATGGTGGAGTATTAGTACAGTTGCATGGTGCTTAAAAGATTTTACGACACGTCTGGGTGCATTGTGAGTACCAGATGATGTGATCGGTTGGCTCGTGTGGCGAATTTCGTGAGGTGATTATGAAAGTTTGAAGTACTTCATGAAGATGCGGCTGCGAGGATCTCAGGAACTGTGCTGTTGTTGTGGAAAGCCCATGCTGTTGAGATGATCTTCAGTTCATGTCCTGTAACTCTGATGTTGTTTTTGACAGACAATCGTGCATCGAAAGTTGCTATCGGATTGCTATCAAAAGTTGTGATGTTGCCAATAGCATAACCAGCGGTATCGGTTAAATTTAATTTATTGCGGTTATTGCCTAATACAATCAACTGGCTGGTTATGCTCCCGAAATGCCAACTAAGGGGGGCATCACGGTGTAAGCCCTGCAGTCGCGCCACAATGTGGGTCAATTCCCTAGGGGAAATATTGGCCCATGGCAGGTACAGCACTAACGCGCGTTACCCAAATAAATTCAGTCAGACGTTTGATATAAACGCCATGGATCGTGCTAATGCTATCAGGGTAAAATAAAGTCAGAATGAAAAGCCAATTAGTTTGGGGACTGGAATTCCTCCTCAAGGTTTATTCGCCTCTTATATTTTTGTCACACAATAGGGAAGGACAGGGTAGGATTCGCTTTGGGAACAAAACAGTTTCTGGAACCAAGTAAGTAACGTTTGTAACCATTATGTCTAGGACCTCAGGAATTTGGCATTAGTAATGTTCAAGTCAGCACATGGTAAAATTGTATGGTAAAGGAAAGGATACACTTACAAATGGCAGCCGGCCAAACCTTCCAGAGGGATCCTGATTCCTGTAGCCAGTCTGGGGCACAATTACATCATAGGGAGTTGAGTGGAAAAAGTCCATTGGCAGGTAGGATCTCAGCATCCATAAGACTGCAAAATACTTCCCATTACAAATGGGATGGACGAATAAAAGGGAAACTCTTTACTCAAAACATGAGTAGCTTGGGTAGAGCTGAACTTTAACCCAAGGGAAAAATGGAAGAAGTGAGTAAACAAAACAGTTAACAATACCACACAACATAACAATGGTTTCTTAAGAGTTACAACAAAAACGAATTGGAAGGAAACAATGAGAGTAAAACTTCTCAGGACTTAAATTGGGTGTTAGGGAACAAAGGGCCAAAGGGCAACAAGCCCCAGGCACAAGTGAAAAAGGACACTGCCTGACAGTTTTCAGCATGGTTAATGTTCAAAGCTTCATTGGCGTGTACAATGACTGTCTTGCGGAAGTGTTACCGGCGAAGTCTCACTTAAAAGGGAAGAGAAAGTTGATTTCGACCTTTGCAGAATTTGTTGTTGCCAGCCCTGTCAACGCAAAGGCGTTGGGCACATACAGGAGGGGGGAGACACTCAGGTTCGTCACCAATTATGTTTGAAAGTGCAGTAAAAAAACAATTGGTTTTGACGGCTGGGGTTTGTGACTTGTTCTGAAAGAGGATCGTGATGTTATGCAAACAAGTGTGAAGTGAGGGTACAAGCCCCGGGAATCGGGTCGATGGATAAGGTTTGAATTTCACAGCAGCGTAGGTTTGCGGCCAGGGTCAGGTTAATGTTGGTGTTTTATTTAAGAGTGGCTCGTGATGTTTTTCATCAGAGAATCCAAGATGATTGATGGGACGATTTGGTGGATCCTTCTTGATCTTCATTCAAAAAGATCAGGAGCTTGGGTGAAGGGAATGGATTAACCCTTTAATGCCCATGCCAAACTGGATGCATTAAAAAAAATTCCATATGATAGCTGGGTCGGTCGCGGGATTCGATCCGGCATTCACTTGGTTTGGAAACGAGGACGCTGACCACTGGACTGTTGCTGCTCGTTTTGCTCGGGGTCCGCGGGGACCCCTCACAATGCTCGCGTTGCACGTTGGACTTGGTTTTTTGCCGTTCAGTAGCCGTCCTTTTAAAGGGACGCCAGGTTATAAAGGGTTATTGTTGCTTGGCATAGGGAGAAGAAAAAGAGTTATTAACCCTTTAATGCCCATGCCAAACTGGATGCATTTTTAGAAAGTCCCATATGATAGTTGGGTCGGTCGCGAGATTCGTTTCGGCATTCACTTGTTTTGGAGGTGAGACGCTAACCGCTAGGCTGTTGCTGCTCGCTTTGCTTAGGGTCCCTGGGGATCCCCCAAAAAGCTCGCGTTGTGCGTTGGGACTTAGTTTTATGCCGTTCAGTAGCCATCCTTTTAAAGGGACGCCAGGCTATAAAGGGTTAAACTGATTATCCTCCAGTTACACCACCGTAGATCATGTCTTCCCGTGGCTGTCATAAATCCTGTTGGTTGATTCCGTGGCGTGTTTACTTCCAATACAGATGGCTTGTCCCCAAGAACTCCTGGCTCTTTGAAGAGTTAGATCGTTGACCTGTGCAGGTTCAGAGTGCTGAATTTTGGGTGGAATAGGATCCCATTTCTTTGTGATGAACCTCTGGATGACTTCTTAGATTGTAGATTAGAAGATTTAAAAGTTGAGGGAACCACATAGCCGAAAGTTAATTCGAGGCCGTAGTGGGAAGGTGTCCTGAAATGGCTCAATTCTCAAACCAACTTGATGTAGAAGCTTGAATGGAGGACAGAGATGTCTGTTGAGGTTCTGCCACGGATGTGAAGGGTTAGTCGTGGACTTGGGATGAGTGCAGAGTCAGAATATCGCAGAGCGAGGTCAAGTTGTGGAGTGTGCAGGATCTTGTTCTGTCTTCCTTTTCTTCTGTGTGCAATGGCAGTTGTGTTGTTTGCTTGAACTTGGATGACATGAAGAAAGTGGTGTGGGTGTTGAGAGCAGCCTTTGGTTAAGGATGCACCGATGTGCTAAAATGCCGATTTCGATACTTCTTGGTCGAACGTTTAAAAGAGTAAAGTGAAACTAAGTAAAATTTTTCATGAAGTCAAAATAATTAGGAGGATTTCACACAAAAAAGTTAACATTTCTGTAGGCCTAAAATTTAACACACAGAAATAATTATAGGCGCATCCATTACCAAAAATTGGGGATACAATCGAGGATTTCCAATGTTTTAACATCTGCTGCCTAAAACCGATGCCAATGGTCCGACGACCGAAGTAGCAAAAAAGGCCGATTTCCGATATCCAATGCCAAAATTGGTGCATCTCTACCTTTGATTCCAAAATTTTTTTTTTTATGGTTTTTGGCCTAGGGAAGCCTATTTCCCTGAAACTTCGTGGTGAGCTGTGTGAGCCCCCTCACCCTCCAGGGAGGCATCCATGAGGAGGTGGCGGTCCGATTTGGGCTGAAAGAGCCTTCCTTGCTGATGCGGTCCGTACAATCATCTGCCGCAGGGGCAAGATCTGCCATGGAATCCATTTTCTCTTTGCAGCCTATTGTCATACAGTACAAGGATTTACATGGGACAACATTAAGCTGTATCTATGCTGTATTCGGTTTGCCATTAGAAGAGGATGTGTGAACCCTTTACGTGATGTAACCTTACCCTGGTTTAGCAGCCATCTTGCACGCCATTAAGCGATCTGCCACACAAGTTAGGCATCCACACTAGGGTTGTGCCGATTAATCGTTTAAACGATAATCGTCGTCCTGACGATTAAACGTTTAGTAATTTTCATTTAATACAAACCGAACCTCCGGCTGTCGATATTTGCGGTATCGGTAACTTTCGCGGAAATATCGATAACTTTGGAACCGTTCGAGATTACGACATGCGGTTCGCGCCATTTTGCTCAGGAAATCACTGAGTATCTTCCTAGCTGGTTTTTATTTTTTTATTTTAATTATTATTGGACTTTTGCAAAAAGCAACACCTTTGATGAAAAATTGGGGATATAATTTTGGATATCCAATTCGGTATTAATATCTGACCGGTAAAGCTGGTATTGGTGCAGTCTTATTTAAAATATTGGTCAATTTTATTTTTTTTAATAATTTCTGAATGCATTCTGAACACAACCTTTTCCATAGCAAACCCATACTCAATTTCGCTTTGACCTTCCAGATGTCTGATTTACTCTAAACCTAGGAAGAAGAGATTCGTATTTGTGGTGTTAATTATATTTCACACTGTTATCGTTATTTTCCATGCTGCAGTAATTTATAAACCGAGACAACAAAATTTAATATATGAAACCCAAGTTTCAGTAAAAATTGCTGCTTTCTTGGCAGCGTTCGAAAGCTGTGAGTGCCAATTTCCTTGTCTGCGATGAATGATGTCATCAACTTCACCGCCTTTACTCCTTGCATAAACTGCTCCGTTTTTGATGTGCGTTTTGAAACTCCTTTAGTATTGCGACCTCCGATTGGTTCTTCGTGGAACGATACCTTTGAATGCATCGGAGCACAGCCTCAAGTGACATCACGTGAAGCGAATTTTCGGATGGAACGATAAAAATGGAGTGGACTGGAAAGAATTAAATAAAAAAAAAATATATTCGTGGGACGGGGATTAATTGTTAATCGCTTTTTTTAACCTTCGGCCGTGAAAAGAAATAAGTTTGTTTCTCGGGTATTTTCATTCAAAAATCAACCAGGCCACCAGGCTTTTTATTTTATTTTTTATTTTATTGGAAGTAGCTCATGTCTTACTTTCAACTGCTTAAAACATTTGCATCTTAATTTTACGGAAAAACTTGCAAAACACTTAATTTTATGGAGCTGAAAGTGGTTAATTTAGGCTAAATAATACTTATGTTCAGCTAACTGAATTGCTTTCTTTGTAACGGTAATAAATTTAGCTTGAACTAGCAAATAAAAAGCATCGACAAGGGGCAAATTTGACCACCAGGCAGGGCCTGAGAAACAACTAATTTTTTTTTCGTAGCCTTACGGTAAACGTTTAGCCAATTAATCGAAATTTTACAACCCTAATCCACACCTTCTACGGCAGCTGGCCCAACAACTAGTGGTGTTCTGATACCATAACAATTCCGGTACCGGTTCCGATACTAATAAACCGGTTCCGATTACCACATGCCAGTGCCACAGCGAATGGGAAAAAATTATTAATAATGAAGTAATTATGTTTAGGGAGTCCAGGGTTTTGCTGTGGCAAATTTTTATAAATTTACATACATTAAAAAAAAATTTTGGCATACAAATTTATATAATTAAAATAAAAAATGTAATTAAAAATTAGATTAAAATTTTTAAAAATGTTAAAATAATTTAATCTTAATTTAATTTAAAGTTTTAATTAAAAACCTTAAGTAAAAAAATAGTTTAAAACAACCAAAAAGTTGAAACGATTTTTTTAATTCTGCCTTGGACCTGCACTTTATAATAGGATTTTTGCTTCTTGGATTGGTCCAAGCCCTTAGTGAAACTGACATGATTTAAATTTTTTTATTGTGGATGCATTAAATTTAATTTTTTTTAACTTAAATTAAAATAAAAAAATTAATCAAAATAAAAAAATAAGGTCTACCAGCATGCTTGAAGATTTTTTGCAGCCCGGATTTATTTCAGGCACTGTTAACTCCAATTTTATGGTAATATGATCATGATGCAAACTACTCAACAAAAGTCGGTGTCAACAGGCAAATGGCCCAATAAAAACGTGCGAAATTGTGTTAGTTGTTCATCCAAGGTCTAATATCAAGCACAGTTTTTCGACAATTTAAGCTATTGAAATTAATTTTCTGTTCCAATATCTCTAAAATATTCTTTTTTTACTATCACATTCTCCTGGAAAATGAAAAATAGATGACAATATCAAGTGATTTAGTGGTCTGCGCCGATTTTTGAAAGGTAGTCAGTATCGGCCAACCAACATAGCGGTTCAGGTACCTGTTACGATACCACGGAACTGTACTCAGAACCGGAGTCGGTATCGGAATTGGTACACCACTACCAACAACAGAACGGATATGTTTTCTCAGTTTGCCTGCGATACGGAGAGTTCACCGCGAACAACATGTTTGACCCTTCCATGAACTTGTCCTTAGCTTCTGTTCAGCTTGGCGACAATACTACAACGGCTTCTATTACTCAACGTGCTTCGAAGACGGACCGCTTTCATCAGGGTGTCAGCATTCCTGTTTTCTGCACTGGAGCTTCCAACTGCCTGGTCAACTCCCTTCGAGACTACTGTATTACCTGCAGACCTCTTTTTTGTAGAAAAGTCGAGGGCATCTTTAACATGTCCCTTTTATTATTGTGAAGCTTATGCAGCTTATTTTGAAGCTGATGTTGCACAGCGCTCTCTACAGTGGCGATTCCTTCTGCATTGGTGCTGCAACGTCTGCCACACAAACCAACATTGAAGACCATCTCATCCTAAGCCTAGACAGGCAATCGTCAAACTGTTTTGTATGTTATATCCATACTACAGTGGTACTTCAACCTTGCATGGCGCATAAGTCAAGATGACTAGTGTATGATGGATGAGCTCTTGGTGGTAGGCTAAGCAGTCAAGAGCGATGTACCCATTTTCGGTACGTATTTATATTTCTGTAGCATGTTTTGCTGTACCCCATTGTTTGCTTGAAACTTGCTTACTGTGTTACAGCATTTGTATGGAGTATGCTGCAACTGTCAACAGTTGACTCTAGCAGTGCGAAATTTAAAGTGTCAGACTCAAAAACTTGTGTTCCTCAAACTCGTGAGCCTGATGAAGGCTGAAGACAAAATATACTGTACTTATCATGATCAGCCGAAAATTCTCTATCATTTGATGAAGCTAAAGTGTAAAATTGATAAACATTTGGTCATAGCGTAATTCGTATATGGAAAATCTTCCATAACCTGGTAATGTGGTTACCGGGGCGGTCGAGGGACCAGCGGGACGGTCAACGGAGAAAATTAGGCATTAAAATGGGTTAACTACTGTATTAATCTGGGACGCTTTGGCCAGGCTACCAGGACACTTCAGATTGGTTACCGGGATGCCATGGAACGTTTTCCATACACGGCGTAATTTATAATTGTAATATTGTTCCAGAACAAAGTAAAATGAACCTGTCGGCATTCAGACCTGAATTGTTGATCCATATAAGTGATGCATTCTTTGTATTTGTAAAACACATTACTCAATGTGAAATCCAATCCGTACACCAAAAACGGTTCATGACAATTGGTTTGTAATAATTTCCGATAGATTTTCCTTAATTTCTGACCCAAAATATATCTAATTTCCGATCTGAAAAAAGTATTTCTCCAAGTTGAACTTCACCGGCGCAGAACATTTCATCATATTCACTTCAGTACTTTTGGTCCAATATTAGTACACAGAAACCCCAATGAGTCACTGCATAACGAGATCCGCTACAAAAAGTTTGCAGTCAATTTTATACAGACTGCAATTAAAAAAAAAAAATCAGTGCAATTAGAGTAATCAAACTTAGTTGACACATGAACGACTTGCCTTTGATTTTTCGCGTGGTTGAGTTGCATGCAGATTGGCTGAATTGCTCAGGAGTTTGGCATGCAGTGGTAATCTTGGTTGATATAGGTGTAGCCCTTGGTGCTGGTTGCAGAATAGAATTGGTGGTAAAGACGATGGAGCTACCAGGAAAAAAAAAGTTATATTAGTAGAAACACTAAAATCACAGGTTTCCATTGCAACGAAAATATAAATAACCTGTAAATTTTAGCCTTTACTAATTAATTTAGCCAAGCACCAGCTCGCTAACCCCAAAGTGCTGGTTTGCACTTTTCACATCCTAAGTATAACAACGCTTACCACACGTTCAAGTAATCTTTTATTCTCTAGCGCTCATCTGTAAGGCTGCACCGATACCAACTTTACCGATCCGATACCGAACCGGTTTGAACAATTTTGCCAATACTGGTACGATATCCAAAATTGTATCCCCAATTTTGCATAAACCGTGTAGTTTTCTACCAAAGTGCAATAATTATTAAAATACAAAAATGTTTTAAATAGTAACTCACAGTTAAAACTTATAGGAAGATACTCATTGATTTCCTGAGCAAAACGCCGCCAACGGTCGTAATCTCAAACGGTTCCAGAGGCACCAATATTTCTGTGAAAGTTGCCGATAACGATACCGTAAAAATAGGCAACCAATCAGATTTGGTATCGGTGCAGCCTTACTCATCTGGTCTAGACGTGCGTCTTTGTTCTCCCTCTCACCGTACACTGTACATGCTTTTTATTTGTGAAAGGAAAAGCTACGACAATTGGATGAAAACTTGGAGTTTTGCCGCCTAAGATAAATTTTCTGTCCGACTTTTGTCGCAAAATTGGTGCCCTCAATCATGCACTGTGTGCACTTTGAAAGCGAAAGTGATTGGATGAAGATTGGATGGCTGTTTGCCGCCTTGGACAGATGGACCACCGCCTGTCGCCCGTCCAGCTATTTCGCAGATCTGGGCCCATCTACCATGCACTGTGTGTACTATGGAAAAGAAAGCGAAAAGACGAAGACTGGATGGCGTCTTGCTGCCTTGGATGAACCGGTCGCCACCTATTGCCGTCCAGCCATCACCGCAGATCTGGGCTTTTTACCGTGTACTGTGTGCACTGCGAAAGCGTCTAGACGAAGACTGGATGACGTTTGATAAACTTAAATGAACCGACTGACGTCCGTTGTTGCTCAGCAATAGCGGAAGATCTGAATGCCTTCTAGACACTCGACGTGCTTGCCGTTCATTTCTGAGAATTTGACACCTGCCCATGCTTGGTGCATGGTGTGTGTTACCGAAAAATTTGTACTTATCCTGGAAGATCAGCGCAAGTCTCAAATTTGGCTCGAACCCCTGAGCAACTGGATCTTTCAGTCAGCTCTTGCAATCGGACCTGTCATAGGACCACACACATCCTGAAACCTTCCACCAGCCCCATACGTTCCCGACAATCCGGTTCTAACGAATCAGATGATGATTGGGTCATTATGGCCAAGCCTGAGGGCAGCTTTATCTATCTATGTCCCGGATAAACCAAAACAAGGACAAATTTTCACCCAAAAACTTTAATCGTCTCCTTGCAGTCCATGCAAAAGATTTTAAAAGATCTTCCAAATTTTGCTGCCACGCGCCGTTGACGCCAAGGAAGCATGCTAGACACACCGACGTCAAGGCGATTGAATGCAGGACTGGAAATGCCTTTGATGCGAAAGTGGGCAAGGCCGCTAACACCATTGATGCTAAGGCGAAAGTGAACATGACCAATAACGCTAATGACAGGAAAGTGAAAGCGCACGACGCATTCTCAGACAACCGGGAACGAAAGCATGCAAGTGAAGGAGCAAACAATGAAAAAAGAAGAAGAGAAAGTAAAAGCCCAAAGTAAGGAAAATTAAACTACGAAAGTGAAAGCAAAGAAAGGAAAAGGGGAAGAGAAAGACTTTTTGATGAATTTGATGGGGATTCATACCATGAACCTTAGTCTTCACGATTCGGATGATGATGTATCAAAACACACCCATCTCGATAACGCATCCATCACCCGTGAAAGGGTCGACCCATCTGGCATCCCACTTTCAAAACTACTCAAAATCGTGGAAGAGATTATCCTCGATGGCTTCCTGTTTAGACTCACTGTTAGGGGTGGCACGATAATCGATAATTAGATAATATCGCGAAAGAATTTTTCGTCGATTATCGTATCGTACTTTTTCTGATTTATCGAACCAAAGCCAGGTGCATGGTGTTCCTAATCAATGAAGCTTTCAAGAAAGCCTGCTTCGCCCTTTTCATTCTTTGAATTGGCTAACACGAGTTCTCTTATACTCCACACTTCTGTTGCATGACAGGGACAGCTATTTAAGGAGCCACGAGTCCCTACCCATTCAGCATGAATTAGCTAATTGAACGAAATTAATGAACCTGCAAGGCTGTCAAATCCTGGGATAATCAACCTAATTAGTAATGACTTTGGAAAACAGCTGTCACATTTGTGGCACAGTGAAACGCAAGCAGTGACCTTTAAATAACAGTGGCAACAGTGCGTCACGCGCATGAATTCAAATCACTCAACAATAGACTATGTAAATTTATAGTCAGTAGTATTTAAAGTTTTGCCTGATGAAGACAGGACTACTTAATAACATCGTTGAGTCAATGTGCCTGTTGACAATTTTCACAATACGTTTAGTATTAGGTTTTTCCTTTTAAATTAGAGCGTTTTTTCTACTGTGGTGAATTTTGACTGTCATTCAAAGTAAGATGGTAATCTTCTTCAATAAAGTTCCCAAATTCAACGACAGAGGGAGTAGGAGTGCACATCTGAACACGGCGAGCGCTAGAGAATAAAATATGGTGGAAACAAGCTTTTGGCGCCTTTATAAACCTTTGGAGGGAAGTGCAGGTCCGCACGTCGTGG
Organism: Lithobius niger; assembly: GCA_023313725.1. NCBI lineage: Eukaryota > Metazoa > Arthropoda > Chilopoda > Lithobiomorpha > Lithobiidae > Lithobius > Lithobius niger. The sequence continues at coordinate 14,303 of JAHWFP010188506.1, forward strand.
TTAGCGAGATGGGGGCTTGGCTAATTAACAACTAAATCTCTAGAGGAGAAAAGCATTTGAGAACGAAATGCATAATTTACAGGTAACGTACATTTTCGTAGCAGTAGAAACTGAATATTAAAAAATGAGAGGTCTTCAGCACCCCAGGATGGTTACCCAAACACTGAATTCGTTCCAGGATGCCTGTGAACTGCATACATCTACAATTAGTAATCTTTGACACCGTGATTAAGAATTAACCAACAGCAACATGGTATATACATCAGTCTTTGTGTTTGTACACTGCCTTTAACTGGTATTTTACTATAAGTTTGGTTTAAACCTTAAAAGTTACGGAATTTTACACTTTTTTCTTCTACGTAGTCAAGAAATGGCGAGAACTGAATAAAAATGTGTATAGCTATGTCGTTAAGTCCCAGTGACTACTACATAGATCTCCCCCCCCCCCCACCTGGGTGGATATCATCACAGCTCAGCCTAGTGGAGGACCCAAATTGATCCTAGTGATATTGCATAATTCAGGCCTACTTACGGAACAACATACTTAGTGGTTTTGGTGGAAGTCTCGCCAATGTCTACGATGGTGGGCTTGACCAAGCAAGTGACGGGCGCAGGTTTATGGGATGACAAGAGAACATCCACAGCACATTCGCTAAAACCATAGTCCGCAAATTCGGGGGTCTTATTCCCTTCCCATACAACTGGTTGTGGCCTGCAAAACATGTACAAGGTTATTAAGGTTACTAAGGTTATCAACATAAACGCACAATGCAATGAATGGTTAAGTATCAGTGAAGAAAAAAAATACACGTTGACTCACAAAGGAGTGTTATCACTGACGAGACTTCTTGGGGTCACAGATGAAGTTTTCTCTGTGAAAAAAAGGAAAGACTGAAAATAATATTTAATATTTAATGTATTTAATATTTAAATAGTATTTACCATGGATTACGAGAAAATGAAACACTGCATTAAATACTATCATGTAATGCAAAGTAATGTTAACGCTGCAACAAAACACCGTACTGGCCAAACTATAAGGCGGCTCGAATATAAGGCTAATTGCCATTTTCGGCTCACAAATTCAACAAAAATAAACAAGCACGATTAGGCCAAAAAAAAAAAAAACTTTGTTTTACAGGAGCGCCCGCGTCTCCAAAAATTGGGCGTGTGAATTTTTTTTTTTTTTTTTACTTCGCTTCCTTTTCGAAACAAACTGGATGCACGAGATCTACCACAATAGACAGAAACAGCTATCTGCAATACTGACAATAGTTTGGCAAAGCCAATCAGAAAAAAAAGAGCTTGCGTTGAACAAAAAGCAAAAATGTAGGCCTAGATAAAATTGTATGTCAACCTACACGAAAAAATTTGTTTCTCACCTGTACAGGACAAATTTTGGTATAAAAAATAAAAATAAAATCGCCCACCCGCAGGTTGCTTTTGAGTAAGGTTGCAAGGTGCTTTTTTTTTGCCCTCATAAGGTGAACAACTTTCACCCAAGATTCGCCAGTGCATCTCTTACTTACTTACTTTATTTAAAAAAAATAATTAATTTATTTGAGCCTTAAGTCAGCCGAAGCAACTTAATGCTTGTATGGCTGAACCGGATCAATTTTGAACATTACCAGACTTTTAGAGACGAAGAAATATCTGGTAAAGGGAGGTGCTAACCCGGGGATACGATCCGGGAAAAGTAAAAATATATAGTTGCCACCATAGTTACTATTGCAGTTTAGCCAATGCTGATTCAGAACATTTTCTTCACTATGGAATTTTTTTTAATTGTGGACTCCATAACATTTTTGAAGCCGCACTTTCAGTTGCATTTTAGTTTTTAGCTAAATAATTAAAAAACTATTTGAGCTACAGTCTTTATAAATAATTAATTAAATTAATTGGCTAAATAATTAAAATGGTGCATTCAAACTTCAAAATCGGCCAGAAGTTAGTCAAGTTATGGATTTGGACACGAATATAAGACGATGATGCAGTCTTCAAGGTAGAAATTCGAAAAAAAATACCGTCTTCTATTCGGGCCAGTACGTTACAAATATCGCAAGACATATACTTTTACTCTGCTAATTTACTGTGGTGTAATTTTCTTATTTTCTGCAACGAATAATGTAAATTCTGCTCTTAAACGTGTTGATAACAGGTTTATTTTGCATGACTTTTTTTTTTGCTTGTCGCCAGGAAAGTCGGGAAGGCTGAAAATTTGAGGGGTATAAACCACATTTGCCCACTAATTAAATTTGCTGACTTGTTTAATCAAGCAACTTAGTGAATTTGCTAAAATTTGCAGACTCTTTGCACATGCCTGCCACATAAAGAACATTTTGCCGGCACTAGCCCAGCCGGTTAAAAATGGTATCTTTTTGCCTAATACATACTTAACCTGTTAATTTAGCATTACATTGTCCCCAATGTGATGTTTCCCTGGAGGATTTGTGCAGCCGTCTGCTTGCATGCCCCAACTGCGCCTGGGCGGCGCAACCCTCCTTTTTATATAAGCGAGAGCGTGGATGCTTTCGGCATATATTTTCCTCTCAATATGTCAGGCGGTGACTCGAGAGGGGAGGTAGGGCAGGGTTGGTTAAGTATGTTTTAGGCAAAAAGAAACCATTTTTAGCCAGCTGCACTGAGGGCCGGCAAATTGTTCTTTCTTATTTGCCAAAACATATTAACTTGTTAATTTAGCATTAACAAGAGACCTCTTCAAAGTTAGGTGGTGGGAACCGCTTTGACGGGCGCCCTGGGCTGCAAGCAGGCCGTCCCCCAAAAATTTTCAAAAAATTTCGCACTTTATTCAGAACCTTGAGGAAACAGGAATTTGGATCTCTTTCGTAGGGATTGATGGCCCTGAAAAGGACCGTTGTTTGAAAGTCTTGCTTCCCCTCATGGATGGCTTGCTTCTGCTTCGTTCTGAGTGCTTAAGGGGGCTTGACAACAGTTCTGGCTGCGACGATAGGTCCCAGCCGGTGTAGTCTGTAACGGACATTGGCTCACCCTCGTACCTACCTGTGTGCTGTTGTGTTGTGGTTGACTCTTGTTGGCGCCAAAATCACTTGTGCAACGGCAAGGACTTTCAGGTTTTGCGCCAAAACCATGAGCGGACGTGCAGGAGAACGTGGCCAAGTATTGTTGGCCACGATTGGTGAACACTTTGTAACCATGAACTGGATTGGTTAACGAACTCACAAGCTGATTGGTTGTCCGGTGGAGCTCTGGATCCGACCGGACCATATAAAAGTCAAGGGCTTCTGAGCCCGGTGTTCTATTCCCGATGATTCTTGTGTTGAGAAAGAACGTAATAATGTAATCCAAATCTTGTCATGATTATTCCGCATTAAATAAGATTTAACTACTTCAAGTTTGGCTTCTACATTGAACACACGTTACAAGTCCTTGTTCTTCACTTGACATGTCCCGTAGGTAGTGGGAGGTGAAAGTTGATTGGTGATGCCAAGATGCTGTTGTCAAAATTTCTTCAATTGGAGTGGTGTCGTGGTGGGCCCACGATGTGGAGATTGCTCTGACTTCGTGTGCCGTTACTCTCATGCTTCCGCTTGTGCTGTTTATCGTAAGCAGTTTCGATTGACTTCTTGATCCAACAGAATACCATCGCGGAGGAGGTTTCACCGGATTGGGAGTCGATTGGAAGGAAGAGCTGGTTTCTTCCTCTACGGATGTCGTCGTATTGAGTTCGGGCTAGATAGAAGCATAGTGCTCTGACAGGACAAAGGAGTCGTTCTGGTTTGTCTCCCACGATGTTAGAAAGGGCCAGGAAGGTAATGGGTTTGGACGGCTCAGATGGTTTTTGCGTTTTCGCTCTGAAGGTTGCTCTTGGTAGGAGAGTTACTGAAGAGAAATTGGGGCCGAAAATGCAGTACACCGGGTCAGCTGAGAGGGCTTGGATTTCAGAACAACGAAGGCTAGTTGCCAAGGTTACAGGAATACAGTTTTCTGGGTCATTAAGTGGAGCGAACTGTATTGCATAGGTTCATATGGTGCTTCTATAAGCGATTGGAGGACGAGGGAGAGATCCCAGTCAGTTACGGTTCGTCTGGTTGTTGGGCGTTCATTTTCGAAGGACCGTAGTAAAGCCGAAATGCGGTAGTCGTCGAGAAGGTTTGTTTTGTCTGCTGCTTTGAATACTGAGTTCAGTGCCGAGCGATAGACGAGGATAGTTGAACCTTTCAGTTTTTCGATGTTGAATAGGTCGCTGAAGAATTTTAGAAGGTCTGGAGAGGGAGGAGGGGGGGGGGGCGCGGCGATTGGATAAATTTTCCTTGTGATACACCAATGAATCCATTTTGACCAGTGGCTGTCGTACATGCTGTTTGTTGAGTCTCTGGTTGCCTTTGAGGCGATGCATTCGGCCTCTTCGCGATGAATTCCAGCC
>JAHWFP010188507.1:0-29289 GCA_023313725.1 Lithobius niger
TCTATCATAAACTACTGCAGTAACTTACAAATTAAGTTTTCAAGAGACATTGTATTTAGGGTAGACTTCGACAAAAAAGAGCATTATTAAAGTTCAATTTTGTTTTTTGGAGGTGGGAAACAGCATTTTCAGCGCCCCTTCCCCTCTCGGCGCCCGGGGCGGCCGCCCCCTTCGCCCCCCCTCTTGCTCCGGCACTGTCAACAAGGCACTCTGCTACCAAAAACATACAATCGATTATCTGTGTTCGTTCTGGGGCGAACTCAAGATAGGCCGCGGACACTATGACACCATTGGAAAGCTCGTTTCGAGGCGGCTAAAATGGTATGTACTGAAATATCAAAAACGGTCAAAATTGGGTGAAAATGTGAATCGTCAAATTATCGTAAATTATAAAACATAAGGTCACCTACTGTGCTGATCATAGGGACAGTCCCCATAGTTGTGGGGGGGGGAGGGGCACTGCCTCCTGTTTAGGATGAAACTTCCCCAATAAAGGTTGGTAAAAGCGGAGCAAGTTCCACATGTGACCACCACCCCACCATCTAGTGTAACTTGTATCAGCAGTAAAAATCATATATTCGTGTAGCGGGTAAAAGTTGGACCATCGTTTACTTTGAATGTTCGAAAACAAGTAATGACCAGAAAATATGCTCAGCATTTAGCGAATTACTACCCTATTTTGCTTACTTGCACATAAAGTATAAGGAGGCCTAAAGAAGATAGGAGAGCCCGTAAATAACACCACACGAACTATTAAGCTTGTCGAAACTTGGCAAAATGCCGAGCGTGTTTTCTGGTGATTATTTGTGTATAGCCTAAGTCTGTGACGTAGGGAAGACCCCTATGACAAAAATCGGTAACTTTCTATTAAAAACCTACCCTGGGTGCCAAAAAAACAACTCTTACCAGCAGTCAGATGTGGAACTGAACCCGAATAACGACTAATGAGCAGGTTGCCACCAAACTTAAGTTTGCATCATCTAATGCAATTTAGTTCTCTGTAGCACATGCTCGCTGCAAGCAAAGAAATATCTTTTTAACTCAACACCCAAGCCACATGCTCCTAACTATTTAGTAAAAATGTGGTACGTCCTCATGTACCTGGATACAAGCTGTAAAGGCTAACAATATTACTACCACTAGACGGTGACACGGCAGAATACAAAGAATCTACCGTGGAGCCATCTAGTGGCAGTAGTATTGTTAACCTTTACAGCTTGCTCCCAGGTGCACAATGACGTACCAATTCTTACTCAATAATAAAGGAGGTATGCGGCTTGTTTGTTGCGTTGTGTTAAAGGCTATTTTTTTATGCATTCCTTTGCTAGGATTAGATAGCGCCAGATGATGTTGCAGACTTTCATTTTGGTGGCAACCAGTCTTTAACCATACCTATCATTTAATAATCTGCATCAACGACGCCATGCCAGTATTGCCAACACCATTGAATTAACATATTAGGATCGTTACAGTTTACCATACCTAAATTAAGTCATCGGTCGACCAGTAAGCTGTTATAAATACTGACGTCACTGGGAAGTGATCAGATCCATCAACTGTCATCAATCTTTCCAGATTTATTAGAAAAACGGCGGTAAGTTAACAACAACGGGTAAACACATCAACACGTGGCACCATCTCAAGTTTAAAACGTTAGTAGGCTTAAATCTAAGATTGGCGATACAATATGAAGCAACTCTCACTACAGGTGAGAAACTTAAAATATTTTATCTTCTTATTTTTCCTTGTTTCCTGACCCCCCAAAATCGTGGAACGTTAGGTTGCAAGTACCAACGTCGTAGATGATCAGCACAACAATTGTACAGGTAAACACATAACCGATTACTGAAATTCGTTTCGAACTTTACATCACTTCGTATAAGTAACCCTTCCAGCTCTATTTTAAATCTTCTTCAAAACAAATGCTAATTCATATACATTTTCCCCCCGTCATTTGAAATTCCACTCTATGCTTGCCCCGACCAACCAGCCCCAGCCAACAAACACGCGCGTCTTACCCCAAGCGTCCGCAAACCAATAACAGTTTGAACGCTTAAACCATCGCTTTTCAACCCCAGCCCACAATTTACCTGTCGGATCTTGCTCTGAAATACGTTAAAATCGTCTCCATCTTTAAAATTCAACACAACTTCAGGCTTATTTCCTGACCTACGGTCATAAACAATAAGCTCACGCTGACATGACGCCATGTTGTTTGGCCTGATCAAAGACCCGGATGGAGTTCATTGGGACAAACAAAAACACGAGTAATGGATAACAACGGCAAACACTTCGTTGGATTATTCATACTTTTCTTCGTAATATAGATATATTTTAAAATGTATTTGCAAACTAAATCGTTTAGCAAAAAATATTTAAATTTGTAAAAAAAAAATTGCACGCTTGCTTAGTAAGATATAAAAAAATAAAAAAAGATGATACGCTTGGTTGTTATAAAACGAAACGTGATCTGAACTGAAAGCGAAACTGTCATGGCCGCTAGCACGAAAGCGTGGTTTTCTTTCTTGACTGCGATCCAGTGTAAATGCAGTCCTGTCGTTGTGAAATTGTAGTTACGAGAACATTATTAACGTGGAGAAGACGTTGAGGAAAGTACACAAACAACTCTCCGCAAGGATAATTCGCGTGCGAGGTAAATCGACGGCTAGCCCTGTATTTGTTAGCATGGGTAGATAGGTAGATAGGTAGATAGGTAGATAGGTAGTAAACAGCGCAGGTGCTTTTCGTAAAACAAATGGCCTACATTTGCTGGATAGGCGGTGTGAAAATGCCTAAAAAGGCAAACAAGGGGGGTAAAACGGCTAGAAAGGGTTGCAATGAGGACCAGAAAGCGGTGCAAAGAGGGCCAGAAAACTGTTACAATACACACACAAAAAAGAAAGGCCCCCAGAAATAAAAGGAAGTTGCCCCTGTCCTCTCGGGGTCTGTGAATATCCCTGGCCTATCTGAACATAGGCTAGGATAAAAAGGTGCAACTTATAAAAGATCCAAATGATAGTGATGCAACCAGTAGATCGAATCATTGGGTCTTATGTTTCAATACCCTTTTCCTAGACATTAGCCTAACTCCAGGCAAATACCGGAAATCTTCTATTAAATGCTCAGGCAAAGCTAATGCCACCTCCCCCCCCCCCCCCACACACACACACAAAAAGCTTAAAGGTAAAAGTCATGAAATAGTTGATTTTACATCCACCCCTTAAATTTTCATTTTCTGCTGCAAAATTAGCTAAAAGTTTCCTGCTGTGAAAAATAGTGGGGGAAAACAAGTTCTCCACTGCTGTGCTCACTGCCCTTTCTCTCTTCCTGGGGTTAACACATTGGACTCTTTTTCTGTCTTATTTGTACCTGCAGAAAGGCATCTCCTCTTTGCTATTCCCCTCTTCACAGCAATTAAAAGGAAGTAAAAATTACTTAGCATACGAATATTGTATAATCGCCACATTTTCTTTATTTAATGCTGTCCCAGGATTATTGCCAAATTAAGTGCATAAGCCCAATGCGTTTAGTACGTGATTTACGGTACTGCAAGGTTGTACACTAGAACCCGGAAACCACGCATTATGAAGGCAGATCTAATGCAATTTGGATAATGTTTCAAACTTTATTTTCCGATTAACTTTGTGCCTTTTAGCATTTTAAACCCAGGAATTGTTTGCCATTGTATGCATGTGTGAAAGGCCTACTTTGTATGGTCCTCACATAATTCTTTCTGTTTCAGGATGCAGAATGTGCTCATTCAAAGATTTGTTTGGCGATCAAGGAATATTAAATGGGACATGCGACCAAATCACAGAACATTACAACAATGGTCACTGTCCCTTGGGGTCCCTAGTCCCTTGGGGTCACAAAGGACACGAACGGTTCAGTTGTGCCAGCATTGTGCTTCAATAGGACCTAGCATTACAGATGCAAGAAATACCATTAATTCCTGTACAAGTTTTCACGAAGCAATGGCTTCTGCTTGTACAGCACAAGAAATTTTCCATAAAGTTCACTTTTCTTCATCTTCAAGTAAAATTGATTTGGTACTAATACTAGAAGCTCTGACTCGAGTTACTATTAGTAGGATGCAGGACTTTCCATGGGCAAACGTCGATAACCCTATGACACTCTACACACAGACTTCCAGGCATGAAAGGTGCAAAAGCATGGTTTCAAATACGATTCACGTACTGGCCTTCCAAGAACTCTGTGACAGTTTAATGTTAAATGTGGATTCTCTGAGTAATGAAGATCTGCTACGGATTGGTAATTCATTGACGTGGCTGCAAGTGTCCCACGGCAATCAACTCTTTTCCGAAGTGTTGGCACGGTGCATTGACCGATGCTCGGAGTTTTCCATAGGAGATTTGAGTTCATTTTCTTTTGTGTCCAATGCTCTTGGTCGCTCTGGTTTTCACTCTAATGGTCTAATAACACAAGCCTTCCAAGAACGTTTTTTATCCCAAACAGAGTTATCAAACGAAATATATGAGCAGGTAGCAAAGTTGACTTCTAATGTCAGTTACTTTTGGTCCCCCGAGTTCCTACATAAAAGTAGTTCTTATTTTGCAAAAGTATTGGAACTACCAGACTGTAGTGTTTCTCCTTCAAGCTCAATACAATATTTAGAATCTTTGACCAGATTTGCAGGTAATTCTAGTGCTGAACTTACTGCAGCCTTCATAACTCACCTGCATAGCAACGCTCATTCATTATCAGCATGGCAAATGTCACGAGTGTTGATATTTGTAGCGAAGTTAAATCGTATGAATCATCCTATCGTGGAGACTATTGAAAGAAGATCGCAAGAACTACTTAAACTTTCCAATTTAAGTCCAGAGGCTGTAATATCCCTCGTCAATATAATGGAGTTACTTGACAATCCGAACGACTCCCTTAAACGACTGGAACAACTGCTGCTCTTAACTTTACAAGATTGTGACGTTGTTCTGCTGAAATCTTTATCTGGGAGAAATTTTATCACCCTGTGTCGTAATGCTGAACTGAAAACTAAATTTGTCGAGGTCGTCATCGCACAACTGCCGACCTTGATAAACACTCCTTCATGCTTATTTGACGTTATCGCCACATTGACTCATTCAAAATGTAAAGATGAGCAGCTAACACTTCTCACAGATAAGCTGCTTCACTGTATCCAGACAGGACGTTATGGAAATCAGCGTGATCATATGGTTACCATTGTGCAATATTTTCTTCATCTAGCTTTGTCATCACTTCACGTTCCATTTGTTGTGTTGGATCGTGCCTTGGCATTTTTACCCCAGTACTCTACAAGAGCGTTAAGTCAACTCAGTAGAAGTATGTCAAGTTTACCATCAGAACTTAAGCAAAAAGTTGACTATGTTCAGAGCAGTGTTCAAAGGCAAATTAAAGCTAAGCGTGGCGACGATATCAACACATTGCGCAACTTAAACTCGGTAGCTTACAGTATTAGCAAATGCAAGAGCACACAGCACAAGAATAAAAACGTAAGTAGTTTACCTATGTGGAAAATTGCTGAACTGTATAAAAATCTTATTCCCCATCTGGAGGCAAGTGGCGTTAAGATTACAACCGATGCCATCGGGAGCTTAAAGTTGTACGTTCCTGAAGTAATTGACTTTATAGTTGACTTTTGTGTGAAGTATGCCGAGTCTGTCAGCATAAATGATGTCGCTTGTGTACTTAGTGCTGCTTCAACAGTGAATCATTTGCCACAAAATACTGAGAAACTCCAAGATATTTTTGTGCGTCTGTGTTTCGAAAATATTGCTGAACATAAAACTGTGCCTGATATTGTATTAGGAGTATCATCATTGGCAACACTGGATCTGTTTAATGATCATCTAGTCAGAAGTGTGTTTTCCGTTGATTTCTTACAAAGGTTTGATCGTTATTGCAAAGGTGAGTTCATTTTTTAATAAAATAAATTGTCAGTAGGCTAGTTTGTCACGTTTGTAACTCTATAGCCTACTACAGTGAATATTCCGACTTTAGGTGGAATCTCGACTTTTCAGCAAAATTGACCCTTGTTATCGCCAAATATACAACACAAAGTGACAATACTACCAAATAAGCACAAACACAGTTCAATTATTGAATTTTCTCCTACATGAGAATTCCCAGGAAAACAATGAAAAAGTCACAGCACAGCATCATCATTTGAAAAATCGTGCTCACTGATCTGGCCTTTTTCTGGATCACCCACTCTATAGAAGGTGGCGCCAGGGGTGTGCGATACTAGGTTTTTTTTATTCAATACCGATACCATACTTTACTGTTCCCAAGTATTGGTATCACAATAATTGATACTGATACTTTCTCAATGCTGATATATTTTTTCGATCCCAATACTCAAATCTTCAATACCGATACTGTCAAGAATTAAAGTAACTCAATGGTGGTAAGCGATCAATTGCTTAAAGAAAAGCTTCGGAATATTCAAGTCTTCACAACTTTATAATGATGAAAGGTATGCCCAACGTTGATTAGATCTCGTCGCTGTTAACGATACTGCATTGATAATAACAAAATTGTTTAGTATCCCCTGTCCCTCCGCCACCAGCACCTGAGGGACCCCCTCCCACCCACCAATACTCCGCCAGAAGTAAAACCAAATTTGAACCCCCCCCCCCCCAACACCCACTTCACCGTGTGGAAACTCGCACATATCACTCCTATCCACAAAGGGGGGTCAAGATCGTCTGTAAATAATTACTGCCTTATCAGCCTTACCAGCATCCCCTTTACACAAATACGTCGTATTCACGAATTTTCGACAGTCCTTAAAAAGTGGGAATACGTTTCGACTGTCTTCATCGGGTGTTGTGCTGTTTTTTTCTTCTATTTACATCGTTGCTCACGCTGAAATTCGAATTTGGACTGGGTTGCAGCCTACTTATACTTAGGCATCAAGCCTACAGGCCGGAAGAGACCGGAACTTACCTGTCAGTTGGGCGATAAGTCTGTCCTCCTGTCCGGTGTTTTTCAATTTTTGCAGGAGGTACAGATGTATGACAAGATTTAGATTAGGGGGTTTGAATAACATCTCTGTAATGTGTGGTGCAGTGGCAACCCGGACCACTGCACTGTGACTGAGGTTGGCGCTAATGACCAAGTTGTCGACGCGCCATTAAGCCTCATCCCCCCCCCCCCCCCCGGAAGAGGCAAAAGCTGGCCCAAAGTACAAGCACAAATGCCACATGCACCATGCCACCATTATGCACAAGCATTAATTGTGACTGCATAAAAAACTAACAGTGAACATTCTTTAACTGCCAACAGTTAAGTTCAAATGTTGCTTTCTCCTTTGTTGCCTAGCAACCAGAAGCCAGGCAAATAGTTCCTTCCTGTGGACCAGTATCTCGTCTGAAACCTGTAGTTGGTTATTTTTAAGAAAGATGGAATTGTCTTGAAGAGAATGCTTAATAAAGCTGAGTAAAATCTTTGTTCAGTAGTCTCTTTAATTTTACTGTGATGTGGCTGCGACCTGTGTCGGTTTAAAATTAAATGAAAGACGTAATACGTGAAATTATGCCAAAGTTTAAAAGTTGACACTCAGAAAAACATTAATCTTAATGGTGTGTGCAACAAATAACTAGGGCACACATTGACATCACAATGTCAGGGGTCGAATTTCCAAATTTTGAACCCGGTCAAAATTTGCAATCCAAATCTAAAAAGTCTTTGGAGTGCACAACCAAAATGTAAGCCAACACTGTGATCTCCTATTTTATAGACATTGAAAATTCTAACATTCAGCATCTCAATAATATGCACTGTTATCATGCACTTTGCTTAAAACTAACTTTACTATTCAACTGAAAAACCTATACACATAGTTTAACCAAATGTAGTCAAAAATGAAGTTTAACTTCCTTGGAAGGAATGGCGTCAGCTTCCATTCCAAGCTGTTTAAAATTCCGCAAACCGCAAGTCTGTAACGTGTGCGGTTCAAAAGTTGTGAAAAATTCAACTTTGGCGCGCAATTTTGCACTCCAATAGTTGCTTCTGGAGTGCAAAGTGCAATTTGGGAGTGCTCCTGAGCATCCGAATATTTCGACCCCTGCAACCCAAATTTGCTTATGATCTCGAACTTACATGTCCATTACATAGCACGGATGCACAGACTGGAATCCAGTATGATCTTGACCAGCTTATAGAGTGTGTAACAATGTGGAAACTACGTATTAATTAAGAGAATGTAAGGTGGTTCACTGTGGATATCAGAATCCTCATTACCTTTCCAATCTTGGTGGTCATGTCATCCAGACCTCTGACCAAGAAAAAGATATTGGTGTCATTGTGGACAACGAGTCCAAGTGGTCAACTCAGTGTGCAGCTGTGGCAAAAAAGGTGAATCAAAGGCTTGGACTGTTACGCAGAACATTTAAATGTATTCCTGCAAACGCGTTCAGTGTTGTCTACAAAACGTACGTTAGGCCAATCCTCGAATATGGCAATATTCAGTGGTCTCCGTACCTCATGGAAGATGTTAATAGCCTACAAAGAATTCAAAGAAGAGCTACTCGGCTGGTCCCTATGTATAATAAACTCTCATAAACTCTCATATCCAGAACGGCTTACTAAACTGCACCTACCATCTTTGGAAAAGAGAAGGAAAAGGGGTGACCTTATCAAAGTGTACAAGATTCTTCATAACTTATACGACATACCCAAAGACCAGGTTTGGACCCTACGTAAAGACAATCGGAGAGGCCACAATTTCACCATTTACAAGTAACGTACTAGATTACAGCTTGCCAGTACCTTCTTTTCACATAGAGTGATCAATGAGTAGAACAGGTTGCCTATGAGTGTAGGCAATGCCACCAGCCTGAAATCTTTCAAAAATCAACGTGATAAATTGGTCTGGTAACTTGTTTTTGTAATCCGACGTGAACTTATGAGCTACAGGCTCCACTGTTCACTATTTCTTTATAACTTTATGTGTTTGGTATAATTTGCTACAAAGCTAAGGGCACTGGTGACAGCATAAAAGCTATCCATAGATATCTAAGAAAGAATACGTCTATCATGGTAACGGTTTGTAAAGATGGGTCAAGGTGTTACAGGTACCTGTCGGAATGAGATTTTGTCACACATTTCTTGTCGCTTACTGGTAACTTTCGACAATCCTTTGCTGTTTCAGAAATCCGTGACTTGCGTATAAGGCGACTAGTCCGCAAGCAGCTGAGAGATTTAAATCGAAGTGTCGTTTTGAATTGTCCTCAGTTAGATATCCCATGGTTTCACCACGCACTCTGTCAGGTAGATGACGACATCAAGATTAGGATTCAGCGTAAGTTTGTTGAATAATGTGTGCCACCTGTTATTTATTTCCATAATACAATGAATGCAATGTAGTATTTCCCCGTAGCAGATACAGGGCGTCACAGTCGCAGAAGAAAGCAATTTTTCCAGTAAATATCCAACTTGCTTCTATTTCAACAATATTAATATATTGCCGCAGAATGCTGGGAGGATTTCTCCTGTGGTTTCTAATTCTTCCTTGTCCCTCTTCGTCCATTGAAAATCGTAGCATTTGAAAAGAACGTTCATTTGAGTATTTCTCGTTTAATCCAACGCTGACAGTATTTTTTAGAATGCACGGTTTATCCTTGCATCTCATTGTTACTGTCTCATCACAAGTACACAGTAGGACACATTAGATTAAGTAGGCGGACTGATAAAAAAGTTCAACATCTCAGGAAAATTGTATTAAAAATGCTAATACAATTCTTCATACCCTCTCTTTCGCTTCTGCTGAATGTAAACTCCGGCATGTGAGGTCGCAGGCAGTAGGGTTATATGGGGCTTTGAACTGTGCTGACTTTCACAAAGCCACTATGAAGGAGCTGGCTAACAGCTAGCAAGGATCGAACGCCAAAGAGTGGCCTGTTTCATCCGAATTGCTAAGTCCAGAGTGAACACGCCACCATTGCGACAAGCCTGGTGGTTGCAATTCCTACCACGCAATCACAATTACCAGGCTTGTCTCATTGGTGACATGTACACTCTATACTTGGCTATTCTGATGAAACAGACCACTTTTTGTTATTCGTTGCTTGCTTTCAGGCCTTGCCTGGGATAGTGTGGGAAATTTAGTTTCACATGGGCTTCTTCTTGGAAGCTGGTGTGAGATCAGGCCTCCTCATGACATGAGGCTGCTAAGACTCCAGGCCCACAAACATACTCAGGGCATCGCAGCCTTGCAACAACTTGAAACTGCATCACTTCACCTAATGTTGTACCACATTGTACAGTTCAGGAAATAAATAAATAAATTAGATGTAGCTCTAGAACTTGGACTCTTGATGGAGTGTGCTGAGGGATTGAATTTTAGTTTTTTAACCCCCTTCTTTTTAATGTTTTCAGAACGCAATATCCTCCCCAGGTTACACTCAAAGCTGAAGAATGTACTATTATCATTGCTTGGTGGCGAAGAATACATTCAGGATCAAAATGTTTTGTCCGAATATTTTCATAAAATTGGTATGTACTGTTTGTTCAGTTTCCTACATTAACTAAACATGGAATAGGCCCGATTTGTATTTTCATTGTTTTTTCTTCGGGCTTACAGTACCAGTACATAGAGTTGATGAGGTGTGAATGATATAAAACTTGTCAAGTTGGTTTTTAGGCTACATTGATTTTTGATTTGTTGGTGGCAAGAAACTATAAGCTTTGGTACCAGGGTTGCGAGGGAAGTTCACCTCTTGTACTCCACCATGGGAATGAGTCCGGGAAGATGTTGTTGAGTTTTGATTTGAAGCTGTTTAAGCCGGGTGCTGTAACTACATCCTTCGATAGCTTGTTGCAAAAAGCCGACAGGCGATTCTATGGTTTCTGTTGTGTTACTGCCCAGTGCCCAGTTGTAACAAAGGCCTGCGTGGAAACCAGATCCATCTGCTCATATGGATATGATTTCGAAAAAACAGAATGTCAGAATAAATCTAATGATTTGTTAATTGTTTATCATTACTTTTTCCTAGGCATTAAATCATGAAGACGAGGATAGACTGGAGCCTGATTTTTGCTGGTTATTGGAAGCCAATGTTTGCTTTTGCAGGTTATTGTGCTTCCATGCATAATGCAGGCAATGCCAGCACTATACGTCTAGTGTAAAAACTCTCTCCAAAAACTTGCGTTTGATTTCTGGGTCCAGCATCTGTTTAAAAATATCAAATCGCCGATTTTGACTTCGAGAGTTTTCAGAAATTTCACTAGAATGTTCCATAGTAATGCTCAATCTCAAACACCACTTCGGTATTTGCTAATTTTCAGTTGCTTTGAAAGTGTAGATGTTGAATTCTCTTTCTGCAATCTTCTTCAAGCGTACTGAGAATGTGTTTTTTTTTTTTTTCCTTTGGTTTACATCAGTGTTGTTTCAATCAGTGATTTTTGAATTCTGCAGAACTGGGAACATGTTTGCAAGTGTTTTTTGAATTCTGCAGAACTGGGAACATGTTTGCAAGTGTTTTTGTTGTGTGCTCCGCCGTCTGACTGGATTTTTTTTCTTTCCTAGATTTTTTGTGCATTTTAAACAACATAAAAACTCCACTAGTTGTTCAGAAGCAAAAACACGATGCCACACAAACACGGTAATTAAGTCTTTACAGTGCATAATCCGCATAACACCCTCTTCTACTACATTACTGTACGACAAACTGTAAAATTAAATAAACTTCAACGTGCGAAGGATTTTGCAATAGAACTGTGTGCCCCAGCTACTGGAACTAATAAGAGATAATTGCCGGCTAACGGCTAAATTCTGTTTCTACTGCTTAAACGGCAATATACATTACCTGTAAATATTATTCTTATTCTCGAATGCTTTTTCCTTCTAGATATTAAAAAATTAGCCAATCACCTGCCAGCTCCCTAAACCCGAAGTGCATAAGTGCACTCCCCTCCTAGTTAGTATATAAATGTTCTGAGCATGTAAAAGTCATCTTTTATTCCTCTTAATAATGGAGTTGGTGGTGACTCAACAGGGGAGGTAAGGTGGGTTGGCTGCAGGTATTGTATTTCCGTTTAAGCAGAAGAAACTGAATTTATTGGTCGGTCTACTCAATACTGCGCAAAAAAAATTGTGCTGATTTTTCTCTATACATCGGCAAGGCAGCAGCTATTTACTGTAACTTGAACACATCTTGCCTCATGTGACGTCATTGACTCAATTCACGTAATTGTTACTGATTCTGGCACCTCCGTGGGTGTTGGGTTTTGCTGGACCAATTGGATGAATTGACACTAAAATGAATGTAATGGCTTTATTTTAGATTAGGAGCAGTGGCATCACCAACTGCGATATGCTGGTAATCTTGCACATTTACACACTTAGACTGGAAATAGCACTGCTACAGCCCTGACGTGTTGCATTGAGTGGACCAACCCAATAGTAAAAGGTCCTTGGTTTTTAGTAAGCTAGTAGATCTTTACAATATTGGGAAAGTAGTCTTTTTGTGAAGCTGTTCCTTATACTGACTTTATATATAGAGGGATGCCCACAATATGAACAAACATAGTTAACTAAATACTTAAGTTAAAAATTGTTCTCTAGTGTATAGAGGGAACTTCCTTATTTAACTAGATACTTTGTTTAAATACAGTACTGATGTTGCGGCCATTTTATTTTGGCTTGGAACAATATTACGTACAATACAGGTCACGCTTTGCCAAAACAGTTCAGTTCACTCCATATAAATTGGCGAACTTTCGATGATTCTCTACTGACCTCCTTCTTCCCCCTACTATTGTTGCCATCCTCAGCAGGATAATCCTGTATCCTCCTCGGCATGTTGTAAATAGTGGGTATAGCTAACACTTGTACCCATGGTTGATTGTTACAAACTATGGGTGCATCTTCCATTGTTACAAATGTTGACTGTTAAGTGTAGGATAAGTGATTCACATGTCCTACACTTTAAAGCAATGGCGTTTGTTCTTTTCTAAAGGCAACTCACTCAAAAGGCTTAAAGAAGGCTAAACAAAAAAGTTTAAAGAAAGGCTTAACAAAAAAGCTTTAAAAATGGCTGTGAAGCTGTTACACTTCTTAAGAATGACTTTTTGGGTTTTTAATCGGAAAAAAAATTACCACAGACTTTCACAACCAAGACAACGGCCTTGTCCAGCGAATTTTTTATAACTTGTTGTTATCTTCTTCGGGCCTCAAGGATGTAGCTCGGAGTCTCGGACTTTCTGCATCTTTCACCCCGGTTCAACGAACTAGCGCATTTGGATTTGTGATGTGATATCACTCCTTTTTTTTTTACGACAGAAGTTTTAAATTTAGAATATGAAAACAAAAATGAACTCCTACGTTTAAGGTACATTTAACTAAACTGATGTCAATTAAAAAAGAAAGTTACTAGAATAAGACTTCCATTTGTAGTGTTTAGTCCACCTACACTTTTCAACAATGGCTGTTGGGTTTTTTGATGTGATATAACAACTTTTTTTTTTATGATGGATGGTTTTAATGTAAAAATTTAAACCACGCAATCGAAACCATAGTGTCATCCCAATTGATCTTATGCTTGGTTTTCATGACATGGAGTGCGACTGCGTTGCGTCTTCTTCGTGGTTGGTGTCTTTCAAGTGTTCTCTGACTTACGCTAATTCGTTGTTTTGTCTCACCTATATACCCACTACTCCACTAGAGGGGCACCCTCCGCAAGTAACCCAGTAAACTGCCTCGATGGAATTGGGTAGTTTAGTAGGTTGCACTTGAAGTACTGGATCCTTGCACTTGGGTGGATTTGGTGAGCTCCTTTATCATGATCACCTTTCCTTTACTACCCTCATTGCTTGAGCTCCCAGGAACTGATTTCGAGGCACCCAGCCCTAATGAAGAGCGCAGCGATGTGATTAGATATGAAACAGACTTTAAAGCCGTGATTAGGTCTGAAACAGACTTTAAAGCCTGAATTCGCTAACAGTAATTTGTCGAAAATTCGCTAGACATAGTGTTATGTCTTTGAAGTGAAAGTGTGCATTTTAAAAACTGACTTTGTTTGTTATTATGAAGTTTGACTGTAAGAACATTTATGAAGTGTTTCGAAATTGGTTCCTGGGAGCTCAAGCAATGAGGGTATTAAAGGAAAGGCCACAATGACGAAAGGCAACCTCAAGTTAGTGTTCACATCGGAGAACACCTCAAAGACACCATCCACAAAAGAAGACACAGAGTGGTCACCCTCCATGTCATGGCACGAGGGTGATGCTTAACTCCAACTCCTGTAACGAAGCATATCTCCATGCACTTGAGGCACTGGCAATCCAACATTGCCAAAAAAATTGAATTTGACTGCTGAATGTCCAAGAGTCAGCGTTTAAAAAGATCAATAAGATAGTTACCCCTTCCCTGACTAACAGAATGGAAGAGGAGTTGAAAGTCTTTTCTTTCTGTTCCTTACATTCAAGAAGGTAACGATTCTGATAACCAGTCAACCTCCATCAATGAAACGAGGGCCACTGGGAGGGAAAGTAAGTGTGAAAGTGCATAGTTCCTCTGGTCGAAGGCCTGAAGAAGATGAGCAGTGAATCATCAGAAATTAGCCAATTTATATGTAGTAAACTGAACTGTATTGTAAGCAATTAAATACGTAGTGAGAAATTGTTCTCTGTAGACAGAAATTCATTATGTAGAGGTTTGTTCTGTCGAGTGTACTGTAGTAAATTGTAATCCTTAGTTTCGCTTGAATATTTGCTTCACTACAATTTAATCCATATTCTTTTCTTTCAGAATAGCCATTATGTTGCTAACTCATCGTGATTATTGCTCTAATGAATACCATCTTGTTGGGCCTACCGTTGCAAAGATAAGGGAATTGGAAGTCCTCGGATATAAAGTCGTGTCTGTAAGTTGGCTAAGATGCTGGACATTTTTTTGTAAAGAAACAGTCGATTTATTTTTAACTTTATCATACTGGGCTTATCACAGGATGAAATCATGACAAAATTGAGTTGTTCACAGCAAAATAGTCTATTTAATGAATAGCCTTCGTAAGGAAACGTTCTACAACTGTATTAACTTTCTAAAAGTGGTGACTAGCTAACCTGAAAATTGCTAACATACCCGTTAAGCTGCCACGTGTTGCTCATCAGATCCAACAAACACAAGCAGATAATGTTTAAGAGCATATTAAGATGAACCTGGAGGAGATGATGTGGACATGAATACTGAATCCAAGGAGGTTGCTGCAAACGTTGCGTATTGTACCAAACAGGGAAGAGACTTATTCCACATCTGCATAAGGATACGCTCAAGTTGGCTTGTCCAGAATTGTCAGGAGGTACACATCCCACCACCAGAGCCCCCGACAGCATCCATCACCTCTTCCCATGCAGAACATGCAGAGTGTGCGACAGACGACGCGGAAAGGTTGCGAGTCATGTCGACTCGTCATTACATTCCCGCTCAAGAAACAAAAAACTTAAGTCGTTTTACTTCAATTGTACGGGAGGACGCACAGCTGTCTGGGAGGATCAGCGAAATCCCAGCAAAATTGCAGCTGAACGTTAATTTAATAATATAAACTGAGCACAAAAATGTTGCTTTCTACTGCATATTCAGGCAGTCATTCTTAATGACCAGAGTAACTTTTAATGAACATAAATTGTGTAACCTAAAACAAAGATGGAAGGCATAAAAATGCTAACTTTCAGGTTTTATGTCCAGTCAATTGTCTGTACGTACACGTTTACTCACAACTGAGACGGACAACTTTTCGAACCAATCCCCAGGATATTTTTATACGCCATCTTAGGCAGTCGGGAAATATGGAGAAATCCAAGCCTACACAGGCTGGGAATTGAACTGAGAATCTCCAGCATGCACTTCATTCCAACTGACTACACCCATACTATGCAGTCGTACACATTTTTCCAAGTCATTCACTTCTGGATTCGTGTGGAACACTTATCAGTTCTACGATTTCAGTATAGATCAAAATTTCTTGACATCCAAGGGTAAACCTTTTGACACATCGACTGCTTTCACAGCCTGTAACTAATCATCTGTAACTAAGTGCGACATCTCCCCAAACATCTTTAGTTTATGTGGGAAGCAAACGAATTTGCCCCCCAAAAGGGGAAGGGGATTGACAAGGCTGTCGTTTCCACCTACGCAGTTGGAATTGTCCCGGCGCCGATCTCCGTCATGTTAGCTCGGTTGATACGCTAATGTAGAGGGAGAAAGAGTCACGACGCTTGCGTAGCCCCTCAGAGTCCGGGATCGAAGCCGTCTGGTTACGTCGCCAACAACTGATCAGTGCCAAGAAGTAAAACTAGTTAGTAGTAAAAAACGTGTGACAACCCATGACGGCAAACCTTGGTTTATTCTGGTTATTCATTGTGGCGACGTCGTCACATGAGAGTAAAAATTCTAGAAAAAGTCTAAAGCCCTAGAAGACAATCTTCTTTACATGGTTGTGGGCTCTACTGTGTCAATCAGGGTTGCTGATTCTACGGTAGTTAGAACATGGTAAAACAAGGCCAAAGGCCAAAGGCCATTTCAAGGCCAAACATGGCGGAAATTCTGCTGATGGGTCTTAATGTTTTGAACCGTTCGACAGCTCGGCTCAGTGAAGAAGGAAGCTTAATAATAGCTTAGCAGAGAACACAACGGTATTACGCTAGGCATTGTCGGCTCGCACGGACACGTGCGTTTGTCATTTACTTTGAATTAATCGCATAACACTCTGGCATACCCACACATGACGCAACAACAGTGAAAACGTGTGAAGAGGTGCAACCTCATTACAACAACCCTGTGACGTCACATAACGATTCCCGTCACAGTTTACATGTCTGCTCGAGGGGAAGGAGTTTCCACACCGCTCCCATCTGTCTCACCGACCATCTCTCTTCATCTAAGACCAAGTATCCTCATTACTGCAAAGGAGATTCCAAATAAGGCGACAAGTATGCTGGGACTTTTAGTGACAATGAGTGAAACTCCATTTTTGCACTACACCATCTGTCATTTCCACTTTGCGTACTCAGTTTGGCTAGCCTTACCGTAAATTGTTAGCACTTTTTAATTTGACGTGTCACACGTCGAATTAATGCGGTTGTGGCCAAAAAACGGGTGGAGGCGATTTACGTTAGCGACATCTCCTCAAAAGCCAGACACATTTGTTCAATTTTGATCCGGCGAAATTTAAGTATGTGGGTGGGTATTATGCTCGACAGAATATACATAGGACGTTTGAAGTATGATAACCTCTAACGAGGTCCTTAAGCGAAAAACCGTCGTCCGATAGTATACGATCTGTGGATGACGTCAGCCAAATGTCATCGTAAAGGTGTGCGCTCATACGAAAAATTAAGGAGTGTAACTGCGCATTTCGGCAAGTCAGCTCTTCAAATTGTGGTCGTTTAGAGACTATGCGTGGACATCGAGATGGCTCCTCTCTTATCGCGAAGTACAATACAAAGTGGATCGTCACTTACCTTTAGAGGTAATCAGGATGGTACACCGAATTTTTACGGTGGAGCTGGATGATGCACTGAATGAGAGGCGCGCATAGCCTCGCTGCTTTTCGGGTGCAGTATATTACAGTATTTTATTACGCTTATTTGTGGTGTTGTTTCTTATTGAACGATGTCCTATTTTTACAGTGGCAGACTGGCCAGGGAGGGAAGGGCGGAATATTCCTTCTGGCCTCTAACTCTCCGATTTAAAAAAAATATCTGTAACAGGAAGACTCGCGCAAGTTTTATTGGTTCGATATTAGTTTTACCAACTGATTTAAAATTACAAATAATAACAATAAAGGTAATTATAAAATGCTAGTAAAACAAGTACAGTACTTTGTATTGATAAACCTAACAAAAATTGGACACATGAAATTGGGTTATACTCAATGTGGAATTTGTCACAATTTTCATGTGAATATTTTAACTCTTGTTAATACACCTAAAAAGTAAATAAATTTAAAACCTTTAAATTTAAAGTAGTCAACCTCACATACCCTCAGTGCAATATTTCTCCTACTCCCCCCCCCCCCAAATCACCTGCTGAATTTACTGAAAATGTGGTATTCGAAGATTTAAAAAATGGACAAGGACAAAGGGAACTGTAAACAACGAAGCTTTCAGTTTTTGTTTTTTTTGTAAGAAAACCAATATCAGCGTCCGATGAAAACTTATCTGGTCGTCGCACACAAGATTCTGGCTCATTTGCCGTATCATAGTAGCAAAAGTTACGAAACATTTTTTGTTGATATAATGTGCAATATAATAGATATTCTTCAGTACACCACGCATTCAGATTTTTTAGTAGTGTCCTGTTGGTATGTCTGCCGTTACAACTGCATACATCAATTACACATTTTTCTTTATTCTGTCATACAACACGTTGAATTACTAATGCAGTGTAGTGCATCCTTGTTATATCGGTGTGGTTCACAGTGCTTTATGTAGCGTAACGCTTTGAGTGAATTCAATTAACAGTGTTTTGAAACTTTTTTTTTCTACAGATTCCTTACTTTGAATTAGAAGAAATGATATATGACCAACAAAATTCCAAGAACCAGCCATCTTTGGAAAATTACGTGTTTGACAAAATATTTTGAGTTTAAAAGCTTCCTCATGGTCCGATTGTGTGGAGTTTACAGCTGAAATTATTAGTTCAAAACATCTTTATGTTGAACTATTGCTTTTAGCACATCCATATTGTCTTTGTTTAATTATTGTTAGTCGACCATGCTGCTGAAATTTTAAGACTATGTAAAAAGATACTTTACCTTGTTAACGATATAATTAACGTGATGATACTGTAAAATTATCAGGCTTTTGATAGCTTTGGATAACTTTTGGATACCTGGGAAGCTAGCTCTACCGTGGATTGGTTTGGAAAGGTGGAGCGCATGCCACTGTTCCCTGCCATAGTAATATAAAAAAAAAAAAGCTTGTATCATTTAAGAAGGCTGCAGACACTCCTGTATACAAGAATAAAAATGGAAATCTAGTTCAGGTCGCATACATTTCAAAGCATTCCTTCCTTCATTATCAAGCAAGCAATACACGGGAGAGCAGCCAAAGGTAAAAAAAATGCACAAAATATCCTGAAAATGTAAGCTCATAATAAAAACTAGTAGAAGCCCGTCCTCCGGATGGGTTTATTAAACGAGTGGTTTTGTCTGTTGTATGTTTGTGCAAAAATTCACATAATAGGTAACAATCACCGATTTCCGTTCGCTTTGATTACTCAATCAACCTTACCGCTGTAAACCTTCTTTCCCCTTGTGTGCGGTGACCATCGTGGTAAGACAGAATTTCTATAGAAGGCACTGTGACCAACTCTCCTCTGAACGGATGTAATAAATGTGTGGCATTGTCTGTCACGTGTATGCACATGCTTCATCAGAGTAAGTTTCTTTTAAAATCACTTTGTGTGCATATATTTACAAACACCGATTTTCGTTCACTTCACTCACTCAATCAGCGCATCGCCCTTACCACTGTAAAATCTTCTTCCTCCCTCTAGTCTTCATGCCTGCAAGAACAGTGTGGTGTCACCAAATTTCTATAACAAGTACTGTTAATAACGTATCCTGTGCCTACGGCACAACTCGCTCGTTAAGCTTACTCCATGCCTCGGGCGGCATTCTCGGCTCGGACCCCTGTCCGGCCCCTCTTCCGTAAGACGGAATTCACTCTCTCAATACTTTCACAATCTCTTCATACAACATGTCTCCGTTGCCTACGTCCAAGTCAGCACCACGACTCATGTTCAAGGCCCACTCCGATGCACCAACAGCCGATTGCTCCATGGCCGGACCGGCCAAGGTAACCACTTTCCACTCGGCCTTGTCAAACCTCCGACATCGTTCACGCTCAGTTTCCAAACGAGCCTATTCACCTGCTTGGCCCTCGGCCAGCTTCTAGTGCCCTCATTTTTTCACCAAGTGGTATTTATAATTATAATTTGCACATGGTTTTGCCTCACGACCGAGTTGTGGAATTTTCGCCCACTTTACCAACGTGTCGGCACAAGTAGGCTTATATGCCTTTAGCGCAATTGGACAGATTGGTAGGAGGCTACCAAAACTCGATACCGACTCTTTCAATCTCCTTTACAAGGGAATTTTCGGCCGAATGTTCTTGTGCTGGTTGCCGTGACTACAAAAGGATACAGTGCTGCTTGAGAGGGTACAGAGAAGAGCAACCAAACGGCTCACCAAATATGGTAACTAAGCTACACGGAGCGCTACCGTGTTTCGGTTTGACTACCTTGGCCACAAAGCGTACTCGTGGTTCCCTTGTTGAAACCTTTAAATTGTTTGGCAGAGGTACTGAAGAAAAATATTTCAAGCTGTGCAATGCAAGCAGTAAGAGGGGACATCAACTCAAGATTATGAAGCCTTCTGTTCGACTGGATGTCCGAAAGAACTTCTTCTCTGTCGAGACTATTAACCACTGGAACGGTCTGGATTGCAAAATCCTTAGTAACTGTGGAACTGTAGGCACCTTCAAAAATCGCCTTGACAAATATGTATTCCACCCATACCCATAAGTTTCTTATGGCTGCCAGCAACAAGCTTTTAGCTTTCGCTGTACTGTATATAATATCACTGTCCGTACGCCCACTGGCCCCACGACATATAACGGATTACCACGTTATTTTTCCACCATCACACAACAATCGCAAACAGCAAAAGTTTTTTCAACTCAACTAAATTGTATTCACCATGTCGGCCGACGCTGTCTACAACGAGTCGTCTTCAATAATATTGTCGGCGGCCATTCGCTTCCAACCAGCGTCGCTTTCCCGCCTTTTTACGAAAACCGTCCACTTAGAAACGCAGCATCCATCCTAGTTGTAGTGTCCACTGGTTTTTCCACCTGCAGTTGTTGCTTTTCACCGTTTTCCTTTATAACAACGACGACGTCTTCGATCACACAACCACTCTTGCCGGTGGCAAGAAAAGAGTGGAGTATAAGAGACAGAGGAGGGCGTAGGGGAAGTGGGGGCGGAAGTGACGTAAAGTTTGCATGCATTTTCAAACGGAAATGACGCAAAACAACAGGTTACAAAGCACCACAGGGCAGAGAAGGATCCCAAGTACGTAACACAGTGAAGAGGAGGAGGATGCTACGAATGAGAATTGTGTTTACACGCTTAAAACATAACGAGGCATGAAACGAAAACTTGCACGCACAGTAAATACTTTAGCGTAAAAAATTTTCTATTGCTCTCATTTATGTAGAAAATGCCAAACTTAGTGCAGGCAAAGCCGACAGCAGCTGTTGAAATAGTCGGCTAAGATCTGCTGGCCGAATATTTTAATTAGCCAGTCGAATAACTTAAAATTGAACGGCTGACCGTTTCTTCTGAATATAATGAACCTTCAAATGAGAAACTTTTAAACTGTATGGTTGGCCCACCATATGGTGATAACACCTCTATACAAAGAAGCAATTTCAGTGTCGTAAAAATGTTGGGTCTCTTCACACACTAAAATGCTGATAAGGAACCATGTTACAAAACTTTGCATTGGCCAAGAAACCAATAAATTTATCAGACGACAAAAAAGACAAACCCGAACCACAACCCAAAATTAAATTTCTTTCCTAAACAATGTAAAACTACAGTTGTGCAGACTCCTCTCACAATACAATCAAAATGTAGATACAGTTTGATTTTAGATGATTTATGAAGTTTTTACACTGACCGTAAGGAATTTTGAAATCGTGTCACTCGTAGTTCCCTGTAAGGGAACCTTCTAAGGCGTTAAGAACTCGCTGTATAAAGAACCATTTTTGGCACACTAAGTCGTATGTTATGAGGAAAGCCTACTTTAATACCGTGTGACACACGAAGTACAGTAATACATGTGGGGCAAAAATTAAGTGAACCAGATTTTAGTAAATTATAATCTACATTTTCTTCAAATTCTCCGGACATATTTCCAACCAAAAATCGCTCACTTTCACACTGTAGATTGTTCAAGTACTTGCAAATTTTCGATTGCCTCCAGCAGTCTTCATCAGGCGATCTGAGGGTGGTTTCTTTCCTTGTTTACATGTTTTCGTCCCACTTCACTGTCAGATTGTTTTGCGTTCGTATTCGAAACCGCCACAATGCCAAGGCTCTGGCTTTGGTAAGGACGTTCTCCTTCATGAGGCCCACTATTCATGAGGCCGATCGTTTTAAAGTAATTTCTACTTTGCATCTAGTTTTTGCTCAAGATCTTTACCTACGAGGTAAGCGACATTAGGGTTCGTAGGGCCCAGCCTCATGAATTGAGTGGGCCGAGTGAAAGAGAACATCCTTACCAAAGCCAGAGGCTTGCACTGTGGCGGTTTCAAATACGAACGCAAAACAATCTGACAGTGAAGTGGAACGGAAACATGTAAACAAGCCCTCAGATTGTTTGAGGCAATTAAAAATTTGCAAGTATTTGAACAATCTACATTGTGAAAGTGAGCGATTTTTGGTTGGAAATATATCCGGAGAATTTGATAGAGCATTTCACAGTATTCGTAGTAACTGTATTTTTCGTGCTACATTTTCTTTACATAACTGGTTGATTACACCCGAGATGAATGGAAAAAGAGTTATTCAATTGTACAACCATATTTTTTAATTTTCAAAAATTAATCGAGAATCTGAAGATCATGCATTTGTTCACTGAAGGAATGCATAACTAGTTGTTTAGTTTTTTTCATTGTTATCGAGTAAACTTTTTCATACAAATACTAAGACTGTCTGAAACTCAGGTATCACCAACTGGTGCTTCTGCAGCTGGTTCTTTTTCTTGATGTTCTTTTCTCATTTTATATAGCTCTTCCACCCAGTCTTTAACTGCAGGGTTTGTGAATGTGCCTGAAAAATAACCAAGCAATAAATAAATTTATAAAACAAAAAATACAAATTTCTTATACAGGATGGTTCAAAAGTTACTGAAAGCCCTTCTCTATACGAAAAAAAAAACATATTGCAGCTTTAAAATTACTAAGGCTCGGCCGATACTAACTTTCACTGATCCGATACGGTCTGATGCTTCTTCACTGATGCCGATACTTCAATGCATTACTCGCCATAAAGTTAATGTTTCTTCAGAAACAAAATTTGATAAAAGCTTCCCAATCTCAAAGCTCTCTGCAGGGGCGTAGCGAAGGGCATTTTGTTGGGGGTACAAAGAGGCAAAATTTACCGACTTAAATTTGCCGATTCACCCACTCCAGCTAGTGGCAGTACTGAGAAGTTCCCCAGTGGGGATTTTTAGATATTCTAAGACCTTTCTTGGCTTTAAACAATATGTTTTAGACATTTCTAGGCTCCACAAAAGTGAAAGAAAATATATGAACCGTAGGAAAAGAACTATTTTTAAAAACCAAAAAAAAACTAGTTTCCATGCCCTACACTAAGGGGGAATACAGAAAGTTGGTCTGAGAGGGGACCGCTTTACCAAAAATCAAAGGAAATCTTTTATTTTTTTTTGCTACGGCCGCGTAGACTTTTGAACAGGGGTACCACCCTTCCCACCCAACACACACATAAACTTACACTATCCTTTATTTTCGGCCCTAGGGAAGTCTCGTGAAGGTCGTAGTAAAAATGGCAAGTGCTCCAAAGGGTCAAAGGGTTTTAGCGAGCGTTAACCACACCCGATCATCTGCGCGACGCAGCCCAGCTTGGCTGTAACAATACTTTGAAGGAAACTACATTCTGTAGAAAATATTTAACCAGTTCCCGAAGTAGAAAGGTACACACAAATGCACAGTGGAGTGATAGAATATTAGACTAACGAGGGACTGATTTTTGCACGGCAGGAAGTACCTTGCAGGGGTAAGCGGAAAAAATATCCCCGAAAAAAATATCTCCGGAATAAATATCCCCCGGAAAAAAATATCCCCGAAAAAAATAAAACATGAATTTGGGGCAATATTAAAACACCTGCTTTATGAGTATCTAGTCGTAATTTATGCCATTGTCATGTAATTAAAAAATGTCTGGTGGTGGACATCTGTTTGTACTTCATGCCCCTAACAAAAAAAAATAAGGAAAGTGGTAAGGAATGAAACCTATCTCCCTAATAACTACTTCAAGTGTTATAAACGTGATAGGTATATTAGTGGCATACACAGGAAAATATTTGTAGAGCAGCCCAGCCCAGCCCGACCCCACCCCTCCCTATCTTTTCCAATGAACACGAATGTTTGTTTAAAAAATAAAAATAAAACAAATTCCCAGAAGCAGAATTTTCTGCCACTGTCTGCGACATCAATTGTCGGGAAAAAAATATCTACAGCTAATTTTTTTTCGTATGGTTACCACATATTTTTTGGTTTTTACTGAATAACTTTTCACTGCTTTATCCCATTGATCTGGCTCTTCCACTAACGGAAAAGCCTCGTCGAGATGGTTAAAATGGGGTATTAGACTGTCCAAATCGGTCAAGAATTGACGGAACGGCAGAAATTTGGTCAAAACTGCAATTTGTCTGCGTCTGTGCCAGATTATCTGCGACATAGTCGCGCGTCGCACCCCTTTCTGCCTTCGGAAACAAATTACTGTTAAACTCACCGCCAAGAAAATTTAAGCTGAAGGGGAATAAACTGGAACGGCGGGGGAAGAGGAAATCATGGTCCCCCCCCCCCCCTCACGTACCGGAGGCATACGTTCTTGGGGACCTAGGGGCATTTCCGTCCTCCATTTTGGTACCTTAGGAACGGTTTAGCCCTAAAAACCAAAAATAAGTTAAAAAACACTAAAAGATCAGAAACTTCTCTTGCCTTGTATGACATCGGTATTAGTGAGCTAGTCCATTAATTAATATTCAACAACTTCCCCGCCCCTACCCTTAAAGTGGCACTACCACAGATTTAAAGTAGGCAAAATTTGGCAACATTTAGAGCTGTCTAGTATGATCTAGCACTTGCTTGCCCCAAGCGGAGGAATGCACGGCATTTCTTTTAATGAAACAGACAAGCTACGACCTCCATTATTATTGAGTGAAAATTTGGCACATCCTCGTGCACCTGGGAGCAAACTGAACAGGTTAGATGGCACCATGGTATTTTCGTTCCCTATTCAATCGGTGATAATGCCATTTTAACGCCGTGCATTCCATAGTGGTACTATGGTAAGGTAGTCCGTAAAACGCATGCTGCGGTAGGGGTGTCCATAAATCGTGCTATGGTAGATGAGTCCGCAGAATTAAATCGTACGATCAATAAGAAAACATTATGACTGCAGGGGATATTATTTCCGGGGATATTTATACTGGTTTACCAGGGATATTTTTTCCTAGATTCCCTTGCAGGTAGGTGCCTTTATCAGTAAAATGTAACACACGATCACACGTTCGTTTCATTAAAGAAGTTACCTACTAAATACAGTGCTTTTCTATGTGTTTCGGCTAGTTCCTTTAGTGAATTACTTTTTTTCTTCTATTTCTGCACATTTGTTTTGTAACTGTTCCTTTCTCTTGTGTGTGTAGGGGGGAGGGGGGGGGAAGAGGTTGGACCTAACTGTGTCTTTAGAAGACCGCTGGAACCTGCATATATGACCTACTGATAGTTTTTTAAGTATGAAAAGGTAGTGATTTATTTAAAAAATAGGACCTTGTTTCGTTTCTGTAGTCTAGCACCAATCAGTCTTTTTTGTTCGTTCCAACCTTTATATTATTACGACCATTTTCTAACAGCACGCAGAGAAGAAATTTTATTGTTTTCAAATATCACGATATAACTCAAGGATAATTTACCGCAAGTCAGCATTCCATGAAAGCTGCTTCTTTTAGCAGCAATGTGGAACTATGAATATAAATTCGGTATTTTAACCGAGCCTATCGTTGAGATAGTTCTCCATATGTGACGCGAGCAAACTGTAGAAACCTTTTTTTGCAGTATTCAACAAACAATCTTAAAACGTTCAAACATTTTTTTTAGCTAGAGTCGGCAAATGTTTTATGGATTTTTTTGTGGTCAATAGTTTTTTTATTCTAGGGTAGCTGTTAGTGTTAGCCTCGTATTTTTTTTTATATCCAATACCTAATTGCTCGGTTGGCTGTTAAACTAACTGATTCGGCTATAATTAGGACAAATTCTAACCGGTTTAAGTTTGAAAAAATTTTTGACTACCTCATCTTTTTTCTGCTCCATCTAACTCGAAGGGGTTTGACAGAGCATCAGTTTGTCTGGCTTGACCATTCTGCCGCCATGGCAATGCTTTTTATGCTTGTTACGGTAATCGTTGTCAAAACTACATGCAGTGCACTCCAACTTAATATGCATTCTTGGTTTTCTACCCGTGCCAAGATTGGCCGTACTCATTTTGACGGTCATGTAAATGAGAACGAAGTGACTTACTGACTGTTGTCGGTTGGCCGACAGTGAGTTCGCAACAGGTTGATCCGGAGAGGGGGGGATTTCAAGAATTATTTCCTCTTTCAGCCCGAGGGGAAATTTTATTGAAAAGCAACAAATTCCCGATTTCTCACTCTGCCTTAATATGCAGGTCAAGGTCAACTTAAGGAAACGGAAATACGAAGGGAGAGTTGAAGCGATTAAGCTAGATCAAACCATGCTTTCTCAGACAAGGTCACCCCACCTTTAGCCGTAAGTTAGTCGGACAGTCGGTTAATATGCTAAATAATAGTCAGATTGTCGGAAATATTTTGTTCTATTTTTTAAATTTTACACAAAAATCTGTAGAGAAAATTTGCAAGAAAGGCTAACTTTGGCGGTGTAATTTCTCTGACCCACATGTGATTAAATTTTGCCGACTTTTGGCAAAAGGTGGGGGGGAGAGCTTGCTCCCCCTTGCCCTCCCATCGCTACGGCCCTGGCTCTCTGAGCAAGCTTCTTGCAATAAATTGCGTTTCTTGGAACCTGTTTTTGTTAAATAATTTGAGAACGACTGAAGCTATCAAAATGAAAAATTAGCACCATTGGAAAGCTCAAAAAAAATGGTTCGAATAGTGTATTGGGAACATCAAAAAATGGTTACCAAAACAGCCGATACTGATTCGATACCGATACCAATATTGCTATCGGCCGAGCCTTGAAAATTACACAAGATTAGAGATTAGATATCTCCTCCCTCACACTGAGTAACAAATCCGTTCCTATGAGAAGTACGTGTGGAGGAACCTTTAGTGTGCACACAGTTAAAGGGAAAAGCTACTAAAATATCAAATAAACAGTTTTGAGTGCTTTAAGAAATTTTTGACTTGGTGCATCAAAGTCGGGCATAAAACCACACTTTGACCATAAAATGACTGTGACACACCCTTTAATTAAGGATCGAAGTCATTTATGGTAGTTCATTGGAAAGTCATCCATACCTTTCGTACCGGTAATTACTTTATATAACATTACACACTTAGGTTAACCTAATATGTCAATATTTCATTTGGGACCAGCGATACGTATCAATTTGCATGTACTTACGCATAGTACAAAATTAAATTAACGATTTTAGCTTTTTTAAAATTTACTAGCTAAATTTAAAATACAGTGAAATACTTTACTGGGTAGCACGAAATGAAAATAACTTCAAGGCCCGCAATCTGTCTCCTCCCCCCACCCCTCTTCCCCGCATGGTCAGATTTCCCCCATGTGCCTACTCCCTGGTAGTCCTTACCCCTCTCCACTGCCCCCCCCCCGAATTCCCCCATTGTGTGGTGTGAATATCCCCACCCTCATCGCCGCTCCCCCTCCCTTTGAACCCCTGTTGTTTGGTTTCCGTAGGGAAGTAAACGTCTTTTTGCAATGGAGGACACTGCTGTTATGTTGCTGAATTGACTGTTTGTCCGTTCTGACACTAAGTGCGATAAACCCAGCAACGATCGTGCAGACATTGATTGCTTCTCAACCATTTTTGAAAGCTCTTCATGATTGTTACAGGGCACAAACATTGTAACGCACACACAAACGTTTGTTACTGATTGTTATGCACACACACCTGATGATTTTGCTCACTGCCACCCAAGCCTTTTATATATACAGATACTTGGAGCTTGCTCGTGCCTCACCTCACTAAATGTTGTTATATTTTTGTAGGCTATGTACCCCACCCCTCGCTCCTCAAGAAATTGAGGCGTAAGAAGCAATACTTTAGAAATGGTCGAGTTCCCTCGTTAGTATGTAACAAGTCTTTATTTTTTTTATGTAGAGTTTGCACACATTCTTACTTTTACATTGTCTCGTAAAACATTTATCAATAATGTAACTTTCTTTCATAAATAACCTAACAAATATGACAATTAAAAAAAAAAATTTGAAGAAATCCCGTCTTTTTTTAAAGCAGGTCTTCCCTTAAGCCAATCAAGTAGACTAAAAAAAGCATGCCAAAGATAAACATACACATTTGATGCAAACTGGAATTCAGCTTAAAAACCCAGATTATTTCCTGGCCAGCGTAATCCTAGCGAAATTAGTTGGCGTTGACACACCCCAGTTATTATAACTGCCATTTTTGTACGTAAGGAAATGTTCACAAATTCTGTCGGGGGGGATTAGCAAATGTGTTACCACATCACTAAATTTTCCTGAAGAGTTTTTCTAAACCAGTACTAAGGACAGCTTATAAAAATGAATTCACCCAAAAAAAATAACTGTATACAATTTGTTGAGAAGTGGGCCAGGGTTAAGAAAATGCTACGTATTTTTAGGTGGGGGGAAGGAGGAGGTTATACCAAGTGTTACACTGTTGTTACAAAGGTGACGAGGGTGGGTATAAATTGTTGGATATTCTAAAGCGGCGGGGCTGGAGGGTTTTTAATTGCCTTGTGTTAATGTGTGTACATTTTTATAACTGGCACAAGATGGCTAAGTGCCAGACATAAAATGTATATCTGTCGATAAGGAGATAGGATGGGGTGCCTCACACGCAACCAATCTTTAACCCCCCCATCTCAGAAGCACAACTTTCGTCAATAAAATCTTTACCACTCATTTCACTGATTTTCAAAAAGAAGACCCTCCTATTCTAACGTGGAAAAATGTCGAAGTCAAAGTAGTAGAAGATGTAACCAGAGTTCGACTCAGTCCTTAAGGGAGCCTAAAGAAAACTGATGAAGTTTTGTCGAACATTTGTCAAGACTAAGGAGGGACTTCTTTTTGAAAATGAGCGAAATCAGTTGTGAAGAGTTGATTGGCGATCGTAGCAAGTTGCAAAGTTGTTCAAATAATGGATTTTTTAGTGAGGCACACCTTGTTCCTGCTCTACATGTCTGGTGTTCATTCTCAGTGCTCCAGATTTTCGTTTTCTTATTCTTCAGGCGCATGTTGGCAGAAGGGAGGGGGGGGGGGGGGGGG
>JAHWFP010188508.1:0-33285 GCA_023313725.1 Lithobius niger
TCTTTTTTTTATTGCTTTCTTTAAAAAAAAAAAAAAAAAAAAAAGAGTATAATTATATATCGGCCATCTTCGTAACTTTCTCCTTTACAACTGAACAAGGCTTGCTGCCTTTATGAACCATAAATTCAACAATTTGACAGGCGTGCTATGACGTCACGAGAGCAGGCCGCATCTCATTGGATCGTTCTCCGGCCGCGATGGACCAATCGAATTCTCGCTCGAGCGTTAGTTCTGATTTTCACCGAAAGCTGGCGCCACCAATCTGTAAAAGAACCCTTCGAGGGACAAGAATGATTTGAAACAGAGTAACTTAAATTGAAATTGGCATCGCCGCTAAAAAATTATGAAAATTAAATTTGAAAAGCGTACTACAGAGCGATCGTCTGTTCGTCCTCATTTAAGTAAACAAACCCGTCGTAGCATCCGGGGGCTTCCTACTGATGCTACGTTTCTCTTAGTTGCGTGTTGTTTAAATTGGTGCGCTGAGCGTCATGAAACTGTATGTGTAACTTTAATGATTTTTCTGTAAAATATAAGGCGTTATGTAAGCGTTTCAGAAGACTACTGTCAAAGTACGAATTTGAAACATCTGAATAACTATTTTTATCAATCGTGATAAATAATTTTTTTTTTTGCAATGATCTTCTTTTGTGATCAGCTCTGATCGCCGAAAGTGAGAAAATTACCATTGCACTCAAAAACGTTAAACTAAAAACTCAAATTAGAAAACAAAAAACCAATAGTTTGATGTTTAAGGTAAAGGTTTTAACTGATCCGAAGTCAAAACAGCTAAGGAACACAAATTAACTTTCCTGTAAGGTTTCAGATACTGCAGTGTTGTACTGTTTAGTCCACGTGAAACCTTACTGCTGTATTCAAATGTTTTTGCCATTTTTTACTTTTGCACAAGATAGGTCAGCTAAATGATTGGTGCATTCTGCGTGGCTAAATGACATATTTGGAAATTGGTTAAAAATCAATCGTCTTAGTGTCCTTAGCACAACTCTGCAGGTAATTAAGGGTTCGTACGAGTCCTTGAACACCTGGAAATAGCCAGAAAAGTAATAATGAAATTCCTTGCGTGGAAAAGTTCTTTAAAAATGATATATTTATCATGAGTTCGGTATTGAACGGAAAGTAGATGACTGAAAAACACTCAAACAACTGGCCCCAAAGAAATCGAAAGTGTGGCCACATTGTTCTTCCTTTCTTTCGCCGTCAGAAGTTTTGAAAGTTGGGCTATTGTTTTAATTGTATTTACGTGTATAATGGTTGGATACAGCAGTAGGGTTTCACGTGGACTAAGCACAGCAACACTGCAGTATCTGGAACTTTGCAGGAAAGTTAATTTGTGATCCTTGGTTGTTTTGACTTCGGCTTTTAACCTTATCTTAAAACATCCAAATATTAGTTTTTGTTTTCTAATTCGTGATATTTTGCATACCAAATTGGTCTTATGTAGGCTACTCTTTGCAAATGCACTGATTTTCGCTCGCTTCGCTTGCTCATCCAGTGCAAATCTTTCTGTTGTAAGTTGGTTTTTCTGCAGCTCTCTTTCAGGGGCTTTGGGCATTATTCGCATTATTCCAGGACTGCGTACCAAACGGACAACTAACGTTTCAGCTGTAACACGGGAGGGTGATGTAGCAATCTTCAAGTTTTCATTTAACGTCCAAAGTATTATTCTGTGCGATTAACTTTGCTAATAGGATTAACCTTGGCGGCCTTTCCCTGATGGAATAATACCACTACTTTCAAAGGCCAATCGTTTTTGGAAAGTTGGCGGGTTTTTCTACCAGTTTTGGTTTTGGATGGATATCACAACTTTCATCGGACTGTGAACGTACAAAAGGTTACACCGTCTTATCTTCATCTGTACGTTTTTTCTAGAGGAATTTCCTATCTATAAATTTTCACATTGACAATTTTCAATTTACCATTGCCAATTAGCCGTTTGATTAGCCAAATTGACACGGCTTAGGTTATTGTACGAGCATTCGTCACATGCTTACGTTTCTTCAGTCCCATTTTTGAAGACACTGGCTAACAATCGCACAACGCTTCGCTCACTCAGTCAGCACACGCCCTTTAGTTGTTTTGTGTATCCTTGTACTTTCCCCTTACTTTTTCAAGATTTCGGCAGCATTAGGATTTATTCTCGACATGATAAGCTACTCTTTTAGTTGCTTGCAGTTGATAGGCACATGTAACTTAAGACTGTGAACATAGAAAAAGCCAGCGCACCATCTTATATTCCGCTCTACCTTTCTTTTTGGAGGCATTTCATGTCTGTAAATAATTAGCCGTTACATCAACAAAATTGAGAATTTTTTTCGTTTGCTTTCTTCGTTCACATTTAGTCATGCAGAAACCCCCGTTGCTAAAACAGTAGAACGCGAAGCATTTTATTTTTGGGTTATTAGCAAAAACCACGCTTGGTCATGGATGCTCTCATTGTTTCGTAACCATCATCTAACGTGCATCCCTTTATTCTTACGCAGTCCACGGCAACGTTAATGTTTCCTTATTTTGTCCTTCGTTCGTTCAGCAAAAGTTCAGCTACGTAGGACATCTCAATTTTGGGCTATCTATCCATGAGCAAAAAGTCTATGGGATTTAACATGGGAAAAATCTTATTAGCTAGCTAACCAGCTAGCTAGCTAGCTAGACAGTAACATAAAAACAACGTTATTGACGCATTTTTTTCTCTATGATTGGTGGTCACTCATCCTTTAATTTTAGTTTTTGTTAATCTCTGACCCTTCCCCTTACATTTTCCACAATTTGAAACATTGCCGTCGCATTGGGATTTATCCTCAACAAGCCAAAATACGCTTTCAATTGCTTACAGTTAACAGACACATGTCTGCTAGTGAGCCGCAAATTCAAATTCAAATTCTTTATTCAAGAGCCGTGACCCTCAGTCGTACGCTCTCAACAAAAAAAAGGGTTTAAAGGGTTTAACGAGCGTTAACCACTCCTGGTCATCTGCCCGAAGCCCTAAGGCCCTATGTCAACAAGATTGACAATCAACAACCAATCAACAACAACAATCAACAATCAACAATCAACAATCACAATCAACAATCAATTTTATGACAATCGGAAGTCTACAATGGGACGATCTACTGTTACTTGACGGCGACACACTAGCGTATGTTTAGATGACGCCCTAATCTTAAATTGAGTTATACATAAGATGTGTAAGTTCAAACTAACTTGCTTGCTCATTCAGTTAAGACCTGAATATATTCATAGCAGCATACTTGCTAACATCACGAAAAAAAAAAATTAAAATCAACTTATCTCCTGAAACATTCGCGTGAAAATAAGCTCGCGCCGGTTTACTTGCTAGTATCGATTGCGCAGTTATTCAAGTTCTTAAAATTAAATGCAACACACATATTAATAGACTCAGTCGTGAATGATCCATACGAGTTGCAGGGAGAATTCTCCTCGAGCGTTAAGGGAACAACGTCGAATGAGCGAGCGGAGTGGGCAATTCTGCTAATCTTCTTTTACTGAATTGGTACGCGCAGTCCAACTGTCAACCAGTAAGATGTCTCAATTTTGAAGAAATAAGCTGCAAATACTGTTTTCAAATCATGAGAAAACTGTGTTAAATTGAACAACTTTTTCTACAAATATAAAAAAGAAAAAAACTGTTTACCTTTTGAAAGTAGTAAAACAGGAACTAACGAACATTGTGTTTGTTGGATGCACGGATTTTTAAACATCATAAAATGGGTACTTTTTTATATTTTTTATTCATTCCCATCCTTCCATTTCACACATTTTGCCCCGCCCTCACCCCCTTGCCCCTAGATTGTTCAGGTTTGTTTCCCATTAAGCACTGAAAGAGTTTGCTGGTTAGGTGATGTCACCCCCCCCCTCGCCCCATCCTTCGTAAGATGCCACCTTTTAAAAATCGACTGCATTTTGTCTTCCAGTACATCGTAGCAATAAATGGTCTGATTTCTATTTTATTAATTTCTATTTTTTTTTCACACACCGAGAAAATAACCTGTTTGCTACAATACATTTTTTCAGTCGTGTCTACTTATTTAATATTTTCTTCTCTTTGGTTTAAGTAACATAGCCTTCTGAAACTAGAAAAATGATTTTTTTGTCCCTGATGTATTGAGTGGTCGATCCAGTATTTTCATTTAATATCAGTGCTTTTCAATTTTGGCGGTGCTGCGATACTTTCAAATTTGATTTTTTTTCTCTCTTCTGCTACGAAGTCTTGAAATATTAGGACTTAACAGATTTTTATGAGGATATGAGCTGTGAGCTGTTTAACTATTTATCTGAAAATATTCCTTTTAAATAAACGCAGTTAAGAGAAAAGCAGAATTACTTCAATATGATTTTTAATTTGTTCAACTTTGTTGCAACTCCCTTATTTTTTAGCGTACCTTGCTCGATATTGGCCAATGGTTCAATCACCAACAGTCTCGTTATTCTGTGAATGAGATGAGATTCTTAAAATAATTTTTGGAAGGTCTTATTAGGTTAAAGACCTATTTATTTGACAATAGCAGAATTTCTGAAATGTTTCCGGCCTTTCAGGGTCTAATTTGGGTCAGCACTGAAAGTCATACGCCAAAATTTAAAATCTTAACTTTGTAAAGTACCGTAAATTTAATTACTGCGAAATAAAGAGGCGGACGCGTAGATAAACAGTCTCGTCAAATATTCGCAAATGTAAAATAAAAAAATAGGAAACGCCATTTTTGAAAGCTTTTAACCAAGATTTTCTCCAAACCTATTCCTTTTTGTCATCAGAAAGTGAAAAAAAGGTAGGCCACTTCAAAGGAAATTTACATTTTCCCTTCACGTGGGTTCTCAGCACAATTAAAAGTGTGTATATTGTTACGTCATTGACGTACCAAAGACGTAGCACGTGGCAACAACAATACCAAAATATTCGAATCAACTAGCTTTAGAATGATTAACGAGAGCGGCTATCTGCAAATTACGGTCATAATAGCTTAACCGCCCCCCCTCCCTCCCCCGTTATGGCGTGAGCACAATCACAGCCATAAAATAACACAAAAAAACAGCAAACACACGGTTGTATGTAGTTCATATAACACCTTTTGGGGCGAAGCGAGGCGAAAGGCCAAGCAGAGCGCCGTATATCAATACTTCTGCGTCATTTCCCTACATCCAAAGATTTTCGGCCTTATTCATTTGAATTTTAAGAATCTACACGCAACACGACGCCCCCTATGTTTCATCCGTGAGACTATTCCCTTACGGATTATAATAATTATCTATTGTCTGACCCTTTGTTACAGCATGTGCAAAGTGCACAACTATATTGTTATTGAAACCCTAACAATTGCAACTTACTGCGCCAGACTGACTAAGGGTTATTATAGTGTCCGCGGCCTATCTTGAGTTCGCCCCAGAACGACACAGATAATCAATTGTGTGTTTTAGGTAGCAGAGTGCCTTGTGGATATCCAAGATGGTTACAAAAACAATGGCTGCCGTCGATTAAAGCCGCCCCTTCCAGGAAGACGTAGCCGCTCGTAAAATACCTGCAGAACTCAAGATAGACTGCGTACACCATAAGTTCATACGTTTTGGAACTTATAATTTTGTCAGCCGATGGCAAGTAAGCTTGTTCCCCAATTTCGGAACGATACGCGGGCCATAATAATTCAAAAGTATAACTGCAAATTGGAGTCCTAACCCACTCAACTATGCCGCCCTTATTCAGTATTCCTGCATCACAGTAAAACGAGCAATAAATCCATCCAAAGACACTGAACCGCTTTGAGACTGCTTTCATCCAGAAGTAAGCCATGGTTAAAGAGGGGATGCTAGACAATTAGCCAGGTTTCCTCTGCATTGCTTCGGACGTAAAGGTATTTTCCCAGCAATACACTCGATCGAATGCAAACTTCGTAATCACATCTCGCAATGACGACTGTGTCAATTAAAACCAAATGTTGCACATTGATAGCAGTACACCCAGAGGAACGTTATAAAAAAAAAATTCAATAAATCGGACATGTTGTTGAGGAACAACGCCACCATCCACTGGCGCGCTACGAAAGCAAATGGACAAAGAAACAAGATGCGATGAGGAAGTATGCACCGAGAATGAGCGTTTAATTTTTGGAATCCAACGTAGACCATGCTCTGGCACCAGCGACCACGAAATGGTTTGCTGCCATCTCCACTGTGAGTTTTTGCCTACTAAGTTTGTCTGGAAGATTGACTTCACTTTGTAGAGATGGAAGCTTTCTGGGTTTAACTGGATTCCATTATTGTCAACTGTCGACGGTGACGCAGACAACACCTGGATAGCGTTTCATCGTCTTTTGGTCGAAATGGCTTCGCATGTTGCCCACGCACACAAGTATTTCGTCAATTTCTGCAGATTTTGCCGATAGCACCATGGTTACCCCATGGTAACGATGCCATCATTTTTATTTCAAGTTTTGCCTCCTACAAGAACTTGACAAGTGTTGCTTCTAGTGGCATTGACGAAAGCAGGTATTATGTTATAACTCGTTTTCAGAAAAAGCGTCAATACCTATACTAATCTATCCTGGGAGGGGGGGGGGGGGGTAGTCTCGACTTGATCGTTTTCAA
This sequence comes from Lithobius niger, assembly GCA_023313725.1. Taxonomy (NCBI): domain Eukaryota; kingdom Metazoa; phylum Arthropoda; class Chilopoda; order Lithobiomorpha; family Lithobiidae; genus Lithobius; species Lithobius niger. The sequence continues at coordinate 6,613 of JAHWFP010188508.1, forward strand.
ATCGCATGCGGTTTTATCAAAAGTCACGTGCGCGATAGAATGGGCGAGCCACGATTTTGGCGCGCTTTTTGGTAAAACCGCATGCGATTTGAAAAGCGAAACTCGAGACTAGTGCCCCTGGTACCCATGTTCCCGTAAGGAGCACCTCGAAATCGATTTTCTTTCTCACGACAACTAACCGAATTTCGTGGCAATTATTTGGGCCGGAACTGTCTGGAATGCCATTCCGGTTTTTGAAGCCTCATCGACATTCGGGTTGTTTTTCATGTTGCCTTGGAGGAAGTGTTCCGGCTGTGACAATCGGTATACCTGCAGTTTTCTGGTACTCAAGATAAGCTTGTACGTGTCTGGTTTACCCTCAAAACAATTCCATTTCAAAACTGACATGTAAGTAAGGATAATATTTTGTTAGGTTTGCACTGGAAGCTATTTTCTTCATATTTTTTTGTACTGTTCTTCACACATAGATAGTTCAAACCAACTGCAAATTAACTGTCATACATAAGCCACACGAGATCAACAAGAGACCCAACCAGTTTTTGTGTGATATGTAAATTGAAGTTGCTGGTTCTGGTTAATTTCGTGTGATGTATAGTTAGTACACTTGCGTTTGTTTGTGTGTCCACAATAACCTCCCTTTAGTTAGTATTAAAATAATACTAAGAATTTATACGGTTGGGGAGGAGAACTTGTGACCGAGACCCATACTGCAACGTCTTGGATACATTCGTATTAGTTCAGTCTTACTTTATAGAGGGCGCCATGTGTTTTATGTGGGAATTTCTACTCTTATTTTAGCCTAAAATTAAACTAAACTAAACGAAATTAGCTTGTATTAATTATTATTTAGCCTAGCTTAGTTGTAATTAATTTACTTTAGATTTGGGCTGAAATATGAGCCAAAATTACCAGATAGAACATGTGGCGCCCTCTGAAAACTCGGACTGAACTAATACGGACGAATCTAACATGTTTCAATAGGGACCTTTCAGAGTTACAAATTCTCCTCCCAAACCCTATAAATTTTTGATAATACTAATTTATTTTATATCAAATATAAATAATCATATACAGCAATTCTAAACTAAATTTAAATTGTGTAAATGAACAGAATCGTTGTTGATCTGTCAAAGCCAAGAACCAAACTTATATCCACACAGGTACTTACAAAATGCGATGTCTAACCCATCCTTTCGCTTAGATGTGTTCTCAACAAAAGCCACTGTTGGAGTGTGGTCCCCGACTCAAAATCAGGATACCTCGATTTTACTCCTGATTATTTTTCCATACCATTTTAGGTTGTGGCATGTAGAATTTCTGTACTGACGTTGCAGTTGCTATTTTCCTTTACTAACTTATAGTGTCCGCAGCCTATTTTGAGTTCGCCCCACAATGAACACAAATAATCGATTGTATGTTTTTGTCAGCAGAGTGCCTTGTTGATATCCATTTTAGGAGATCATCTATGCACCCTGAAGTAACCCAGCTCTCAGATTGTAAAACTTTAAGTTCTATTCTTGAAACTAGCTCCAAAAGCATTTAGCCAAACGAATAATTTATTAAATTATGGAATTTTCATCTAAATAAATAGTTACAAATTTATGGATTACAGATATTAGAGCCAAAATTGTTGCCGCCAGGATTTTAGTCCAAACCGCCATTACTCAGGCGTAACTGCCTACACTAAGATGTCTCAATTTTGAATAAAAAAGCTGCAGATACTCTGTTTTGAAAAGACGAGAAGACTGTGGTACATTGAACCATACTTTTCGTCTCTTTGGTTAAGTAGCATAGCCTTAAACTGAAAAGATGAGGGTTTTTCGTGATGTGTTGAGTGGTTGGTCCATCCAGTCTTCCGTTTTAAATGAGTGCTCTTCAAGTTGGGTGGCGCTGCAATACTTTCAAAATTCACATTTTTTTTTTTACTTTTCTGTTATGAGATCTTGAAATATTAGTACATAACTGATATTTTCGGATGTCTTGTGTGATCTGCGTGACTATTTATTAGAAAATACTCCTTTTAAATGAACGCAGTTAAAAGAAAAGTAGAATTACTTCAATATGATTTTTAATTCGTTGAACTGTAGTGTAACTCCCTTAATATTTAGCGTGCGTTGCTCGATATTGTCCAATAGTTTTCGTTTAACCAGAAGCACTTCCTGGCTTGTTTGTATTGGAATTCTAAACAATTTTTGTAGGGTCTTGTTAGGTTATAGACCTCTTCAGTAATCAATGGCAGGTTTTGTGCGAGGTTATTTGGACCAGCGTTGAAAGTCCTATGCCAACATCTAAAATCTTTGCATTTGCAAAGTAAATTCAATTATTGACAAAGTGGCCAACCCATAGAAATACAGCTTTGTCAAAAATTCGCAAATTAATGGTACACAAAAATTAAAAAAAATATGTAAACTCCTTTTTAGAAAGCATTTAACCAACATTTTCCCCAAACTTATACCAGTTTATCACCAGAAAGTGAAAAGAAGCTAGGCTACTTTAAATCAAATTTACATTTTTCGTTTTCGTCAAATGGATTCTCAGCACAATTAAATTGCTTGTCTACTGTTACGTCATTGACTAAAGGAATTCCGTGACTACGATGAACAAAGATGGCCACAACAACACCTAAATACGCGAATCAGCTAGCCTAAAATTATTAGCAATAGAGGCAATCCGCAAATGATGTAAAAACTACTTAAAAAAAACTAAATAGCTTAGGTATTGATGGGAGTGTTTATCGTTGGATTAAAGACTTTCTGAGTAGTAGATCTCAAGCAGTATATATATTGGTGACTCAGTTTCTGACATTACACCAGTCACCAGCGGTGTTCCACAGGGCTCAGTTCTAGGTCCACTATTATTTGTGCTACTTGTCTCCGATTTACAGGTTGAAAGTGGTACAGTCAAACTGCCAAAATTTGCGGACGACGAAGAGGTTTACAACAACGTAAAACTCTTACAAGATCATCGCTCTCTTTAAGAAGCCTTAAGTGATCTATGCAATTGGTGATCACAGTGGCAACTCCCAATAAACGCTAAAAAAAATGTCTAACTTTCCCATTAGGGAACATACACAGAATACCTTCGTCTACTCTTGACAATCTGGAGCTGGAGTCCACACATGAGATGAAGGATCTTGGAGTCTATCTAACCTCTGATCTTAAGTTTTTAAAGCATTGTTGTCAGATTGCCTTCAGGGTTAAGCGGCTTGGTCATATGAACAGACATTGTTTACTGTCTGGAGATACCGATACCTTGGTCTGGGCATTTAGTGTTTATGTTCGACCTATAGTCGAATATGCCAGTCAGGGCTGGTCTCCACACTTGGTGAAAGATATTAAAGCAGTTGAATCGGTCCAGAGGGCCGGTTTTTATAACGTATCTTACGAACAGGGGTTAAAACGTTGGGGTTAGCATCTTTGGAACTAAGACGATTACAAGTAGAATTATGCTTGTTTCTCCATTCTTCATGGACTAGTTGATGTAGACCCAAAAAGCTTTTTCTCTGTTCCGAGGAAATGCATATACCAGAGGACACCCATTTAAACTTACCGTCGCAAAAATGAAAAGAGACTGTACAAATTTCTTCGTCTCAAACCGCGTAGTATAGCCATGGAATTCTTTGGCACCCGAGTTAGTGATGTTGCGTAGTCTTCATCAGTTCAAACGGGGTCTCAGAAAAGTTGATCTTTCCCTGTTTTTAAAGTGTTTCTAATTTTATTTTGAAGTACTCTTTTTGCTTTAACTTTTATTCACTAATATCTGTGATGACGCAGCCAACTGAGTGTAGGAATTGTAAATCTTCATTATTAATAGGGGCAAGTATTAGAGGGTAAAGTTTTATTCCTTCTGTTTCCTTTTGCTTTTTTTTGTCGGTAATAAAGCTGTTATATTATTATATATTATATTATTATTATGTATTATATTTTATATTATGTCACACCTCCCCACCCCCCTTCTTCGACTCTATGTTATTGGATAAGGAAAGCACAACCCAGTCATAAAATAACACTAGAAAGAGCAAACTCTCGTTTGTATGTTATTTCGCATAACACCTCTTGGAGTGAAGCGAGGTTCAAAGCCGAGTAGAGCTCCGTTTATGAATACTCTCGAACGCAAACTTTATAAATGCATCATGCAATAGCGACTGCATCAATTAAAACCAGATTTTGCACATTCATAGGTGCTTTATAAAAACAAAAATTAAATCCAACGTATTGTTGAGGAACAACGCCACCATCTACTGATACGCTATGAAAGCAAATGGACAAAGAAACAAGATGCGATGAGGAACCGTAAAGATGAGTAACAGCACTGTTTCCAATGCACTCGCAATGCACTCGCAATGCACTCACAAACAACTGCCTTTGTCCGATGTATCGTTTGTTCATTGGTTCGTTTGTGCCGTTAACGCCTTCCAACGACAGGCTACAAAAGTAGATGATAAAAGAAACAAGATGCGAGGAGGAAACCCAAAAGATGAGACCCAACGCTGTCTCCAATGCAACACCGGTTATTTATTTGACAACCTTGCACTTCTCCGTAATCTCTCCCCGTGTTTTGTTTTACCATTAAATTTGTTAAAATAAATGTTTATGCAACTTTAATTTATTGTGTGATTAATAATTGCTTCGTTCCGTTTTGTCAACTATGTAACTGATGACGCCCTAGTCTTAAATTGAGTTATGCATAAGATGAATTTAAGTTCTTACTAACTTGCTTGCTGATTTAGTCAAGACCTGAATACATTCATAGCAGCTAATATCGCAAATAAAAAAATTGAAATCAGCTCGATACCTCCTGACACATTCACGTGAAAGTAAGCTCGCACCAGCTTACTTGCTAATATTTATTGCGCAATTATTCAAGTAAATGAAATTAACAGAGTCTGTTTTGTATGCTCCACGCAAGTTGCAGTAAGAATTCTCCTCGAGCATCAGCGGGACAACGCCGAATGAGCGAGCGGAGTGAGCATTTCCGCTGATCTTCTTTTACTGACTGTGGGCACGGCACAATCTTGGATTTTTAAAAGCTTCCAGCAAGTATGCGTACGATACTTTGTAGCCTATATTCTTAACTTGCTAGCAACTGTGTAACATTGTAAAATGTCCCCCCCCCCTCCGAATTGGCCGTCACCACACGAGGAAAGAAAACAAATTATACAACGCTTATGTCACGACTGTGTGGTTTTTTGCCCAATTCTGAGAAATGATTTAAGCGGTATTCAGTTGTACAGAACCCATTAGTTGAATATCTTCTATAGTGTCTGCGGTCCATGTTGAGTTCGCTCCTGAATGAACACAAATAATCGATTGTACGTTTTTGGTAGCAGAGTGCCTTGTTGATATCCAAAATAGTTACAATAACAATGGCGGCTGTCGATTAAAGCCGCTCCCTTCAGGAAGACGTAGTCAATCACAAAATACGTCCAGGACTCAAGTTACGCCGCGCATACAATAATGATTGATTGAATTGATTTATTAAGGAGATTAGATTATCAGCCCCGAGAAAAAATAAGAGTATTCTCAAGACAATACGTGCGTTGTTTCGTTGTTGGGGGAATCAAGGAAATTCTTATTGGTGCCCATCAGGGTTGAATACACAGGTAGTGCCTCTCTTTCCTTGACCACGGTAAACATTCGGATGAAAAGAGTATCTGCTTTCAGCGATTTACCACCAGAAGGGCGCTTGCTGTCTTTAAATGACAGGAAACACAAAGCATCATGGGGATCAAAACTATTTAGCGTCACTAAAACAAATTGATCACAACAAGAACACAAAACTAATCGCTTAAAATATGTCATAAGTCAGTTTAGGACATTAAAATAATTTAAAGAAAGATCAGAACTGACTGATCCAGTTTTTTTTTTAATGCAACATTTAATTTTAAAACGGGTTGTCGAGGTTAGTGTGACGCATAGTTTTGTGTGTCGAGAAGCGTGCTGACAGGCCGTTCAAGCTGAAGTGGGCTGAAGCTTCTTACGTGGTTCACGTTTCTTGTAACGAAATGAAATCAGTTTACATCGAACACGTAATAGGTACTTTGAACTTCGGATGTTGCCCACGCACGAGTATTTCGTCAATTTCCACAGGTATTGTCGAAATTACAATGGTTACCGTAGTAACGATGCCACCATTTTTTATTTCAAGTTTCGCCTTCTACGAGCACCAGACAAGTGCTGCCTTCTGGTGCCGTTGATGAAAGTAGGTATTATTTTATAACACGTTTTCAGAAGAGCGTCACTACCTACTAATCTACCCTGGTACCCATGTTCCCTTAAGGAGAACCTCAAAATCGATTCTTTTTCTTACGTCAACTATACGAATTTCGTGGAGATAGTCAGGGCTTTATTTGGGCCGGAACGGTCCGGAACGCCATTCCGGTTTTTAAAAACCTGATCGCCATTCGGGTTGTTTTTTCCTGTTGCCTTGGTGGAAGTGTTCCGGCTGTGACAATCGGTACCTACAGATTTCTGGTACTCAAGACATGCTTGTACGTGTCTGGTTTACCCGCAAAACAATTCCATTTCAAAACTGATATGTAAGGAAAGGTAATATTTTGTTAGGTATGGGCTGGAAGCTATTTGCTTCATATTTTTTTTACCGTTTTTTTCACAAGTAGACAAACAGTATTGAAAATAGTTCAAACCAACTGCAAATTAACAATCGTACAAAAACCCCACAAGATTAAAGATACCCCAACCAATTTTCGCCTAAGAACGTTGTGATATTATAGCCGAAATGACTGCCACCAAGTTTGTAGAACAACTTTTCTACAAATAAAAACTAAAAAAAAACTGTTTATCTTTTGAAAGTAGTAAAACAGGAAGTAATGAACCTTGTGTTTGTTGGATGCACTGATTTTTAAACATCATAAAGAGGGTACTTTTTCATATTTTGTATTCTTACGTATCCTTCCATCTTACGCATTTTGCCCCCACCCTCACCCCTTTCCACCGGATTGTTCAGGTTTTTTCCCTCCTTATTAGAGAGCAAGCATGGAAAGAGTTTGCTGGTGAGATGATACGACTGCATTTTGTGTTCCAGTACGATCGTAGAAATAAAGGGACTGATTTCTATTTTATAAAAAAAAATTATTTTTTCACTCATCCCTCTTCACCCAAATGTGTTTTTTTCATTTTTGTCTATTTAACATTTTACTAGCGTAAGAGGCATAGCCTTTTGACGCTGAAAATATGAGGTTTCTTCTTGATGTATTGGGTGGTCGATCCAGTCTTTCCATTTAAATATCAGTGCTTTTTCAAGTTTGGTGGCGCTGCGATGTAAGTTTAAAAACAGATTTTTTTTACTCGTCTGTTATGAGATCTTGAAATATTAAGACATTACTGAGTTTTTCGAGGATATGATGTGTGATCTGCTTAACTATTTATTTGAAAATATTCCTTTTCAATGTGCGCATTGAAGAGAAAAGCATAATTACTTCAATACGATGTTTAATTTATTGAAGTGTGTTGGAACTCCCTTATCTTTTAGCATGCCTTGCCCGATATTGGTCAATAGTTTTCGGTTAATTAGTAGAATTGGTAGCCTACAGCGCTTAAAGTATTTTTTAGGAAGGTCTTGATTGCTAAAGACATCTTAATTAATCAATAGCAGAATTAGTGCAAGGTTTGCGCCATTCGGGGTCTAATTTGGGTCAGTGTATCACTCCCCGCTAAATGACATGCACTATCTCAGTCTTTGGTTACTGCTCCCAAATTTGTCGTCCTTACAATCTTTACTCACTTAATCGTCTTGAAAACTACCAATGTCGTTACCAACGCTTTCAAGTCTCACTCTATGACACTCTTGTTGTTTAACTTCTTTGTGGTTTTGTGTGGGTGGGTGCTTCGTACACCGTCACTCTCTATTTCTATTTCTTGACACAGTGGGTTGTCGCTAAGTAGACGTACACATTATCCACCCAAAACCAAAACTGGAATAAAAAGCTGCCAAGCCATCTTTGTATTTTATTTCAGCTCCTGCTTTATCTCTCAGAATTGACTAAATGTTGGAACTTCGTTTACTGTGTAGTTCTAATTATGGTACTTCATTGTTGCATCTTTGAGGAGCAGAGGGGAGCGCATGACCCGGTCTTCTACCTTGAGTCGGGCATTAGGGAAGCCTGGGTGAATGACTGCTTTGCAGTGGTCGTATTTCTAGCCATCAAGGCCGCGTATGACATGGTTGATTTGGCTTGGGTGGGTCATTCGTTGTGGAACATGGGAGGGGGGGGGGGGCTTCAGCAAGACGCGGAAAGACACACTCCTTGTGCTCCTTGAGCTCCAACACTTCGTGACTAGGGTTCACGGGTTCTGGTCTCATCTACCAACAGGGCAGCTGTATAAGCACGGCTCTCTTTGCCGTCGCGGTTAGCACTGTCCTTGTGGATATGAATCTTCTGGCGAATGTCGTTGCTTATGTGGATGACGTGGCGATCTGGGTTATTGGGAAGGACCTACTTATGCTCCTTGCTACTTTAGACACAGTCGTTACCAGGGGTGGGTAGCAGTTACCCTTCAGGGGTCTGGCTCTGTCCGGTCCTAAGACATAATTAATGATATTTAAGTGGGATCAAGTCTAAGAGGGGTCCATTACTGTGAACGGCACATTGGTCAAATCTAGCCCCAGGGTTAGGTACCTAGAGTTCAGGTTGGTTCTGGAATTGACTTGGGTTGGTGATACTAATGCCATCAGGGAAAGCATTTCCTCTCGTCTGAGGATATTGAAATCGTTTGCCACAAATAAGCTGATGGCAAGGCGGGCCATTGTAACCACTTTTACAGGTCCTGCACTGATTTCCACCTGCCATTTTTGGTTAGTTCCAGGCTTGCTGTCCAAAGTGTCCAGGTGGCATTGAATGAATGACTGAGAGTTTTTCAGGCGGTTTGCTGTCAACCCCTACCTTGGCATTCCTGGTTGCAACGGGTGACCAACCCACTGACATCCGTGCTAAGGGACTTCTGATCATAAGCTGTCATAGGGCTATCGCTAGGGGGAAAACCTACCCACTTGTCCGTAAACTTTTGGATTACATGACATTACCATTAAGCGCTCGGGAATTGTTGGGCACTTTGCGTTGAGGACCTCCCCAAGAGGACCTCCGCAGGTTCTCCAACCCGTGCACGGTTCATCCACCGAGCCTGTGGATGTGGTGGGCTGCAGCTCAGGGTACTCTGCTTCCAGCGGATCCGCTTCGTCGGGCTGTGGACTCTCCCTCGCCCGTTGGGATATTTTGTGATGCATCTTTCCAGCCGGGTGTTTTTGAAGGTGTAGCTGGAATCTCCGTTCCGGGATCCACTTTACATTTAGTTATTATCTTGCCGGTCCACCTTCTGCGTTTCTCGGTGAGCTAATTGCAATCTCGATTGCTATAGATATCGATCTCGATTTACAGCTGCCTAGGTTCTGCGTCTTTTTCGATTCAGCTGAGGGATTAAGGCTTCCTAGACGGTACTTCAGGTCCTTGATGGTCTCTCACCCAATCGCGTTTGAGATTGGGTGGAAACTGTTTCAGGCCTTTCATACAGGCATCTCAGTCTTCCTGGCCTGGGTGCCCGATCATTCGGCATCTATGGGAATGAAGCTGCCGATGAACTTGCCCGCCTCGGCTATAAGCCCAGGAGCCGCCCTCTTCTTTTTTCTGTTGGCCCAAGGGATTTCGGACCTGTTATTTGTGCGATTTCCAATGAGGAGTGGCAGGCCCGGTGGAGCTGGGATTCCACGAGGCGTACGCTCTATGAAATACACCCGTCAACCTCTGTACCAGTCGCTATTGGGTACCTGCAGCGTAGAGACTCTGGCCTGGTCTCAAGGCTGCATACGGGACATGTCCAGCCGTGGGCACACTTCTACCGGCTTGGGTGGTCTGATTCACCTGTCTGTGTCTGTGGTACAGGGACTGAGACTGTTCAACATTTTCTTTTGTCATGTCTTCTCTGTGCAGCGCACTGACGCCAACCGCTGGGCGATGAGGGCTGGAACAAATTGTATTGCTCCGTTTCTTGTTTCAGTGGTGACGAGTGCTTGATTTGTGTACTTTGTTTCTTATTTCAGCTATAAGAACTGGATTAAACTGTTGCAATTCATTTCTTGTTTCTGCTTTGTGGAGTAGTTGAACTGTGTACGTTGTTTCTTGCTTCCACGCTGAGGAGTGGATCGAACTCTGTGGAACTTCGTTTCTCGTTTTGCTTTGCCTAGGTGTTGAATTGTTTACTTTGTTTCTTGTTTCAGCTATGAGCTGTAACTATACAGTTGAGTCGTGGTGCTTTTCGTTGTTTTTGATCTGAGTAGTAATTGATATTTCTGGGTTTTTTTTCTTCTGAATCCTGTTTCATGTTTCAGGCATGGTGTAGTTCTGGTAATCTATTTTGTGTTTCAGCTTTGAGGTGAGGTTGATTTGTAATGTTTTTTTTTTTTTCAGGAAGTAAAACAAGAACCCCAAGAAGTGAAGAAGCAGAAAGTTAAAGTTAAGGTATAAACCAATTTGGAAAATGCCCTTAAAAAAATTCGTCAGCATAGGGAAGAGATGGCAGAGTAAGGGAGGGCCCGAGAATTTAATGCTTCAGCGCTATTCAGCTCTTAGCTCTAATTATTACGAAATTTGCGTAGTTGATCATTTTTTTTTTCAATCTCTGAAGTGGTGCTTTTAGTATTAAATTTAACTTGTAAATACAACTTCTGGACTTTTGTGGGGATTCACGCCTGTACACATGGCATGTTATGTTCATAAGTTTATACAGCCAACAATTTTTCGTTTCATTTTTCGTAATTGTGTGCTGTGCGTGCAAAATTGTAGTATCTTTTCAGCCTGATTGTCGACTAAAAACACAATGATACTCTGCTTTTATAAGACGCAGAAAAATAAACGATCTCTATTAACATTATTTTAGTGAATACGATGCAAACTCAATTCCAACTGCTCATTTTTGGGCTTAAAGTGACCGGACTTAAACCACGCGCAATGGCTGTTTGCTGTGACGTCACCATGAATTAGCCAATGACGAACGAGAACAACGGCTGTTTGGCCATCTGATTGGACTAGCCCAGTCACGTGATATGCACGTCACACCAAACAGCCATGGCGCGTGGTATAGCGTTTGCTTCTGCATGTTGTTTGTGTGCATGTTAAATGCTGTCAACGTTTTCCTTTTGGCAGTGTAAGTTTGGCTAAGCAAAGGAGCTTTAGCCTTTCACTTCAAAGGTCATACGATCATTTCCCAACTCGGGCAGGCTGACATCAATTCCGAAAAGCAAATGAAGGAAACATTTTTATGTGTATTACTTTAATGGTTCTCAGCTTTATTCGGGAGCCGAGAACCTGTCCGTTGTGTGTACGGCATGATGTTGCTGCAAGTCTCTCTCTGCAAATGAGAAGGTTGGGGTTACTTGAAGCAGTAATTCTTTTTCAACCGTTCAAACCCCTAGTGGCTACTTCTTTAAGATTTTTAAATATTAAAATGGTGGCAGAATTAATTTTTGATGTTTGTAGGTTGCCCTATCAGAGCAAGCATATCGCTCAGGAGCCTATACCTCCAGAAGGGTTCACAGTTTCTGGAAAGTCATGGAAATAAACGAGTCAGGGAAATTCAGGGGAAAGTCAGGGAAGTTAGGAATATTTCACGCAAAGTCAGGGAAATTAAAAATTAATTGCGTGCGGAATAAGTACTTGTGTTAATACAACAAACTTGACAAGCTCTACACAGCTGTCTGCAGCTGCCCTAATGCTGGTCCGTCATCTCCGCAGAGCTTTCTGTCGAGATGAGGAGAGTGTCGCAGTGTTGCCATGTTTTTTTTTAATTATCTTTGGCTGATTTTGTGTTTAGTCAGGGAAATTCAACAATGTAGGTCAGGGAAAGTCAGGGAAATTAAGGTAAAGATTTTACTGTAACCCTGTTCAGGGACGTGCACACACGGGGGGGCGGGTAGGGGGTACTAGCCCCTGCCTTCATGGCAAAGTGCCCTTTTTTGGTGTAAAAGGGCCAAAAAAGCGACAAAAAGGGCTAAGAAAGTAGTGCAAAAAGGGACAGAAAGGTGAAAATCCACAAAAGGGGGGGGGGGGGGCTTAAAAGAGGGTAAAACCCCCCCCAAAAAACGGTCCCCCAAAAAAGGCCCCCCCCCCCCCCGTGCACGTCCTTGTACACCTCTGCCTGTGTTTAATAACTGAAAGAGTGTTAAATATTCCGCAGGGTAATGACTATGACGTCATCCTTGCCACGTCACGTTGGTTGTACGGTAGGTAGCCCCTGAGGCCGTGTTTGCATCTGTCGACCGTCATGCTGCCAACCGCGTCCGATTGCCTTAACAAATGAGCTCCCTTTCTGGTCCCAAGGATTCTAGAACCAGCGAACAGGCGACTCGGATATTAATAACGTTAATGACAAATATTAGGTCTATAAATCTAAGTTGGAGTGAGCAAGGCAGAGTACAAGGCTTGAGCTTAGCCCCTATAATGGCTCCACTCGTCCGACCCTCCCTTCCCTATGATTAGAGGGTGCAGCGCCAGTCGTCATTCGACAGCAGACGCTGGCTGGCTCGTGTGTCCTTTCGGCTGCCGCTAGCCCGCTTCCAGGCCCCTGGAGCACCCCGAGGCCCTTCGAAAGACCCCACCATTTCCCAGGGTTGTCACGGGTAAAACCTTGCCCATGTTTCATCAGGGCACAGATTGAAGTTGATTTGAAGTTCGGCGTTTATGGACGAATGTCGAATCAGTAGTGTACTTTGCTGCATTTATGTGACACAATCTCACAATGGTAATTCCATCGTTTTGTAAGCGCAGTAGCGTGCACAGACCCCCGGGAGGGTAGGGGCAACTTTTAGTTAAAGGGCACATTTTTCCTATGGACTTTTTTTCCCTATCTTTTGACCCTTTCTTAACCTTTTTTTTTGTCCTTTCAGGCCTTTTTTGGCCCTATTTGGACCTTTTTTTAGGCTTTTAATGATGACTAGGGACTTTTTTTTTACTATTTTTTTTTACCCTTTCTTAGCCTTTAAAAAAAAATCTTTTTAGCCCTTTCTTGGCCCTTTTTAGGCTTTTTTTTTGGGGGGGGGGGGGGCCTTTAGGCACCTTAGGCCTTAGGCCTTTCTTAGGCACCGCTGCACCAGCAATGCTGGCACAAAAGCCATTTTTTTTTTTACAAATAGGGCAATTTTCGAAAAGGGCAGGGGCACTGCTCCCCTTGCCCCCTCCTGTGCATGCCGCTGTGTAAGCGTACGTCGTCGTATCAACTCGTAACAATAAGGTGAAGAATTCTAGCAGAAGAACAACCTCCCTTCCTCCCCCTCCCCCACCCGTCGGTTTATGAACTCTGATTGTTATTGTTACGTTGCGACGCGGCACCAGCCAAACCGGGGCCATCTTGAAATGTCAGAGTAGTTTATTTTGTAGCTGGCGAGATTATACTGCATAAATGCAGCCTTTATTTAACTTTTTGGGGGAAGTTTTTTTTTTTTTTTACAAATATGTTCACCAAACTCAAGAGTTTGAGTTTTAACATAAAATGATTATTATTATTATATTATTATTTTTTTATTAACTAAGCAACTGAACGAGTATGAAACAAGGAAAAATAAACATTGTCATTGGTTAACACGATCGACCCAAGGACGTTCAATTTTATATCGAATGATGGTACGTAAAAGTGTCGTTAACCCGACCTGAAACACATCAACAAGGTATGCACAATCGTTATTCGGTTTGGTGCATGAAAGAACCAGCCAAATAAAATCGGGGAACTGCCCTGATTTACTAAGAGTTTAAATAAATCGGAAAAACGATATCAAAGCAAGTCACGGAAAGCTGAAAATTATGTAGAGTCGGGAACATAAAAGCATGGTAACACAACAAGAACGAAACAGAAAACATATTTGACAAAATATTGTAGAACTAGTTGTTCCCCGGCGTAACATACGCAGGTCAAGCTGATTCCCGCTGATTCATCTCGGCTCTAATAGTCAGCATTATTGAAGTAATAGTGTTTGTTTCTAATAGTTAGATCATATATCCATTTCATTGTCGGCCGCTCGCCCTTTTTCTTTGCTACCGTGGAGGCTTCTATGGTGTTCGCGGCGTATCTTGAGTCCTAGAAGTATTTTACGAGCGACTACGTCTTCCTGGAGGGCTTTAATCGACGGCCGCCATTGTTTCTGTAACCATCTTGGATACCAACAAGGCACTCTGCTGCCAAAAACGTACAATCGATTATCTGTGTTCGTTCTGCGACGAACTCAAGATAGGCCGCGCACACTTTACTTATGAAGTGACTCGTTGTGTTTTTGTTGTTGTTGTTTTTTTGTCACAGCATCACGCGAAAACTACTGATCCGAATTAGATGAAATCTTGTATGCTGACAAAGTACAACTCGGAAAGCGTCATCTTTTCAAGATCGACCATTGGGTATATTTTGGGCCAGGAAGTAAGGAAAATCCAACGGTAATTGTTAGAAATCAATTGTTAAAAAACAAAAAACATATTGTTAGAAATCGTTTTGGGTGTGCGTTAGTTGCTATAGCGTGGATTTCACGTTGAATTATGCGTTGTACAAACAAACAGAGAATGGAACAGCTTTGAGGCTTAACAATTCAGGTTCACAAAAGAACTAGGCATTATAGATCGACGGAAATTTGTTTCGTAGTTAAGAATAAAAATGAAGCAGTCCGGGAAAAGAAATTGTCCAGGATTCAGTACAAAAAAAAAAGGGGGGATAGAGAGGATGGAAGGCAGGAGGAAAGAGGGAAGGAGGTGAGGGGGGCGGGGATGAAAAAAGTAAGGGAGGGAAGGGGAAAGAGGGACTGAGTGGGGGGAGGGAAAGGACAATGAAAAAAGTAAGTAGGGGAGGAAGGAGAGACGGATTAGGGGAGGAGGGGAATGAGGGAGAATCAACAATGCAGGTGGAACTGCCCCCCCCCTCCCACCTCGGAAGAAACTGCCCTTCCCCTCCCCAGAAATAATCTCACGCTCCGCTCCTGTGTGTCAACATGTAATGGGGGTGGCCTTCGTGTTCATAGAGTTTAGTTGTTTCCTCGGAACGCAGTTAATGCAGACATCGTTAGTTATTAATCGTTACTTTTGTCAAACAACAGTTGCAAATAATACAAATTCAAATTAGGCAGATGTGAGAACTGGAACGAAGTATGCTTCTAAATTGTCCGCGGCCTATCTTGAGTTCGCCCCAGAACGACACAGATAATCAATTGTATGTTTTTGGTACAGCAGAGTGCCTTGTTGATATCCAAGATGGTTACAAAAACAATGGCGGCCGTCGACTAAAGACGCCCCTTCAAGACAGGCCGCGGACACTATAAGTGAATCCAAAAAGTGCAGCATTTCAAACACAAATGTAACGTTTCCAGCTGACTCCACCTCATTATCAAGGAAATAAAAAAAAAATAAAAAATAAACACTTAAAATTGCATAATGGTGCAAACAGGCAGCAGAACGCAGACAAAACTGCCACAAACTGAATTTGAACAACTTTAGTAGAGAAATGTGAATAAAAACGTAACCGCTCGCAATAGTCGCCAATTCTTCTTGTGTTTTCAACACTAAAAGCTCACTCTTCGCTTCCTATTTTTAAAATATTTTTTACTTCTCCTTTTTAAAATATCTTTAAAATTATTTGTCTTGACTTAGGCAGGAAGTCGTTAGGCAGGAATGACCGTTTTGTCGCTGTATTTTGCTGGCTGTTCGCAGCATTATGCACGTTTTAAGATTTTTTTTTTCTGTTTTCCTTGATGATCAGTTGGAGTCAGCTGGAAACGTCCGGTTTGTGTTCGAAATTGTGCACTTTTGGCTTCAATTTAGAAACCGAATACAAATTCGCAACGTGACATTTTCTCTCTACATTGGTGGCATTTTCAAGATAGTATTTTTACGTACTGAAGTGAAGGAGCCTAGGGAGGGGCCAGTTGTAAGACTGCGAACAAGCCGTCATTAAAAAAAACTCGGTATTCGTTTATAAAATGCTTCAGTTAGTACATGAAAATAAAAATGCTGACTGTGCAAGAAGTGACGTTTTTGCGAGGAACCCTGGTATCTTCAGATCATCTGACAAGCCAAAACGTTCGCCGTTATTTATCACAACATTATCAGCACAAGTTAGCACTGTTTTCTGCTTGAATTTCTCCAGCTAAATTGTCCCTTTCGACGTCTACATGGGCGGAGCTGATAACCAGGTTTGGGTTCGTCTTCTTTAAATGCAAACAACAACAACAACAACAACAACAACAACAACAGTAACACCAGTAACACACTGTAACAACAATGAAGGTGAAACTTTATTTGTTTTATAAAAAGGGAATTTGTTGAACCTTCCCTTTCAATAAAATGCCTTTTTATAATTCAAAAGAAAAAATGCAGTGTTTACACTCTATTGTTCTTGCAGTAAAGGCCTAAATCTACACGAATTGTGGTAAATTTACGGCATAGAATTCGTCTTGTCAGCATTTTATAAACGAACTAGCATCGTACCCGGCTTCGCCCGGGGATCCGTGGTTGTTTCCCAGTATTTGCTCGGTGCTGCCTGATCGTTCACTGCAACAGTCGATTTTTGTTTGTGTAACACTCCCTCTTTCCGCCAATCCTCTCCCTCCCCTCTCCCCTCATCCCGTCCTCTCCCTCTCCTTTTGGTTTCCTTCCCTTCCTCCTCTTTGCCATACGTAGTTGAATGTGGATGGTTATTTAACTAATAGCAAACCCCCCAGAAATTCTCTTTTAGGTTGAGTTAATGCGTAATCGTATGCTTAAGCGATGCGTACCGTGTGAAAAAGAAGTGTGCATGACGTCATGTAATACTTGCCCTTGAGATTACCACGGTGTTTGGTTAGAAGGATAATTGTTAGAGCAAATTGGGTTCAAAGAGTTTTAGCGAGCGTTAACCGCACCCGGTCCTCTGCCCGACGAAGCCCTAAGGCAACAATGTGCCAATTTCAACTTCTTTTCAGGGCAACAACGTCCCAGTTTCAACTTCAAGCCAAAGAATTGACACACTCGCACGTTTTCATTGTTCCCCTTCCGGGGGTCGTCGTTGCGGTTGCTTCATTTCTGCTATGAGACTTCTGATTATAATGTAAGAAGATGGAGAATTTTTGGTGGTGTTTCGTTTTTGGCCACTATCTCTGATACTTCCGGCCATAACTTCCCCACATTTGGTAAGCCTTAATCATCCTATAACGTAGGATGCTCCTCCATCCTTAGGTAAGAATTCCATCGTTTTAGCTGCTGGGCGTATCTTAGACAACTCACATTTTGGAGCAGACATTTCTTTTTTCTTTCTTTAATAAAGCAAGCAAGCAAACAAATAAACAACTAAGAGTGTGGTATGTCTTCTAATGCGTCGCTCAGCATCCAACATTTGCATAACAATATTCCTTATAAGGCTAAATGAAAAATCGCTGGCTACGAATAGAAAACTGATCATGTCAGGAAGAAAGGAATTAAATATTAACACAATTTAAATTAATTCTCGTCACGGATATCGAGTTGATAGCTGTATATACCTCGTCTTTGAATCCAATTAATTTTAGAATAAAATTTGGCTGTCATAGGAGTCGACGCTGCACGATTATTGTATATATGATTTGATGACTATTATCTCATCAAGTTTTTTCCCTCTTTTTTTTTTAACTCCCCATTATCCCCCCTCTATATCCTCTAATTCAACTCCAGAGAGGAATAATGCCCTCGATTTAAAATCCGCAATTGAAGTGTCCATTTTATACGGCTATTGTCATTCACCATTATCATTATTATTATTATTATTATTACTATTATTTTTAATCTTTTCTTTTTTCTTTTCATTATTTTTTTTTAAGACGGGAGTGAGTGGACGACCGGTAGTTAGTGCTACCCGACTGGCCATTTTTCTAACGCCAATAATTTTCCTCGGCCTACAATTAGGCACATCGGGAAAACGTAATGATCGCAATTTGCAACAACAACCACGGTTACTGTAGAGAACTCAAATTATATGCTTCAAATGCTGCATCGATTATGACGTAGCTGAACGTGGTGGTTTGGACCCATACGAAGTGTGGACTGCGAAGCATTCGGCTACAAGAGTAAATAGTCGTGTGTCCAGCTACGAGAACGCTCTTGCGAAGGATGTTCGAGTTGACCGGTGACCACTGGGAAAAGAGAAAACGCCACGAAATCGAATGCGTCTACGAGTACGATTCACGTTCAGACGCCGCCGCCATCATGGATTTCACTCCACGTGCATAATGACGTTGACAACATCAAAACAAACATGGCAGCCTCCTACAGAGAGGTTCACGATCCCCGAATTGACATCGTGAAACCGGCTTAACGACGTCATCGCAAGACTTCTTCATCAACAGCAGCGTCCTCGTCATCATGGCTGCCTCGGTGGAGCCGAAGACGTGCCGCAAGGTAGGAACAAGTTAGAGTTTGACGGTGGTAGCTTTACGAGGCCTTAGGCCTTTTTTTAGTGCGCTGACAGATCATCACATAGCAAGACATCCAAATTCGTGAGCGTTTGTTTTTAGACAATAGGCCTAAACACACACACACGCTCACACCCTCCTTATACAGGAAGAATGGAAAGCAATAATTGCAGATTAAAAAAAAAAAAACTTTAAGACCATAGTAATAAAACAAACAGACAGATGCTGGTGCAACTTTCTTAACATTATTTTTATTTATAAATATTAGGCTATCATTATTTCCTAATATTTAAACAACAATTTTACCTTGTCAGAAATTACGAGAATACAACAAATTATACATCAAACTTCGCACCTTGCATCGATATTGCGAATTGTTGAGTATTTTGAAGACGTTTTTAAGAAATTATTTTAGCATTTTAAGAGGTTCTTTTATGTGGTCGAGTTACACTTTGTTGCTGTTTGTTGTAATAGTATCAATTCGTGATAAACAGTTAAAAAATAATAGTGTTGATATATTTGCAAGTAAATCAACGCTGTCTGCTTTTTGCTATCACCAATCACCGTCCCTTCTTTTTAAGCTTTGATTCTTATCTGCTTGAAATTAGTTTACCTTGACGCATATTCATCTACAATTTTGGAAGTTAGTAAAATAGTTGTGAAAACAAAATGTTTATGTTTGCAGTCACGTCTCAAATAAAATAGTCCTTAAAACAATAACTATCAAAAACTAACAACAACAACAACCCTCAACAAAAATAACAATCACAACAACAACAACAACAACAACAACAACAACAACAGATAAATTTATAAGCCCATGCTTTTCACAGAGTGTCATTATGGAACGAAAATACGTAAAACTTGTACGTGTCAGCAGCACAGTACACCAACAATGCTAAATTCATGATTTTGTATAGGCCTACATCACGAAATTTGGGTTTTTTCGCGTAGATGTAAGTTATGAAAACAGTCCTACGACCAGAGTGTAGGCCTATTCTATGGTCCAGAATGTCAGGAAATTGCGGCAATTTAGAACAACGTACGGCATATATACCTATACTTCAAGACATAAATGTGCCCCTCTCAACGAGCAACACCAATGTTGTTTTCGCATTGGAATTCGTGGCTTATAAGTCATAAAAAAGTAAGCGGATTTTAAAAGGTATTTAATTCGTATATTCATAGTAAAATTGTTAAGTTGGGGAGGGGGCGTCACATTGATGAAACAAAACGAAATTAATTTAAGGAAATAGGGCTAGTGTCAGGTTTCTGTGTGGGGGCAGCCATCTTGTATTTGGGAGCGGAAACACGTCACCAAACTAAGTGTGCAAAGTGTCATGGTGGCCATTATACTTTTAAAAGCAAAGTTTCTCATCTAATTTAAGCATTAAAAAGGAAATGGTTTATTGTGCTAGGTTAATATATGAAGATGATCTATATATACGAAGATTTCTTAAGGAAACCGAGCTAGTGTCAGATTTTTATATGGAGGCAGCCATCTTGGATGGGGCTGCAGAAACACGTGACCAAACAAGTGTTGTCATGGTGACTTATAATTTTAAACGCAAAGTTTCTTATAATTCATGCATTAAAAAAAGGATTCATGGTGCCTTATAATATCACGTTAAACTGTGCGGATGACCTGGGCGAATTTTTAAGAAAGCAGGGTATACAGTAAGGTTTCCGGGTTGGGGCATCATATTGGATGGTAGTGCAGAAACACGTGACCAAACAAGTGTTGTCATGGTGACTACTATAATTTTAAAAGCAAAGTTTCTTATAATTCACGCATTAAAAAAAATTCATGGTGTTTTGCAACATCACGTCAATCTGTGCGAATGGCCTATACGAATTTTTTTAAGAAAGCATGTAGTGTCAGGTTTCTGTGGATAATTTTGGTCTAATCATTATAAATCAATCAAAATGAATTTTATTGCAAACGATATAACTTTGTTGCCGAGGCAAAGGTCCCAAAGGCAGCCTGGCTTCTTCAGGGGGGGGGGGGGGGGGCGCAAGGCTACCAACAGTTTCGGGTTCATGGTTGTGGCCTTCAAAGTAGTTTTTTATGTAAAAATGTGGGCCACCCCACTGCGTCCTGGGCCCGGGTGCCACGCACCCTTTGCTCCCCCCCTCTTAATTACGGCACTGTCCGGAGGTCAGAAATACTCAGCTTAGAGCTTAGGCTCAGTAATCTACTGTGTAGTACTCTCGTCTGCTTCTTCAGTCAATGAATTCTATACTGGGATGACACACCGTAAATAACTTTTGTCTACAATCCAGGCTTACTTTTTGAACATTCAGTTTTGTAATGTGGCCCCTTGCTCAGGTTACAGGATTAAATTCAAGGAATGGTAAAGATATTGCCAGTTGACTGTGGGGAATAATACGGATCTGCCTTCAGGACACGGAGTTCTATCTTTAAGACCCAGGCGTTTAAGACGCGATCAGCACGGCTAATTCTGCATACTGTTAAACATTTTGTAAAGTGCCTTGAATTTGTCCGACGTGGTCGATATCCTCAAGGAGATATGGGAACCAAACTGGGCTTGCGTCCTTCAAAAAGGGAACGAATACACACCTTGGTGAAGACATTCCCAAGCTGAAGCAACGTCGGACTATTGCCGATCTGAAAATGTCGAACCGTGGGTGACCATCAAAATTAAAAAAAAAAAAAGAGCAAAAAAGAAACGTCGGTTATCGCTGATCATTAAAATAAAAAAAAAAGAGCAAAACAAAAAACAAGGGGCTACAGCGACTATCTAGTCGCATTGGTCTTCTATACAGTTCCTCCACTTCCAATGTTGAGGCGCACACCTCTATCATGCACTACAACAGCTATCCCTACTATATAATCTAAAAACAGTATAACCATCAGAATTGCCCGTTACAAATGTGTTAGCTTTTAAGCTAATTTTACGTTTTAGGCATAATTATCAGCGTTTAGGCCTAATTTACAACTTTAATTTCGTAAGTAGCAACTAACGGAGATTTGGATTGTATACAGTAAGCCTATTCATTTTTGCAACACGGTATGCCTCCGCGCACACAATTACAGTGTTACAACGTAATGCGTAACGTATAGCCTAATATAGATCAGTGGTATAGGGAAGGGACAGGAGAAACGCTGCAGCAGCGACTCGTAGCAACTATTGACGTTGCCATGGTAACGTGATTTTAGATCTAATTTTTATTTTTTAGGCCAAATTTTTTTAACGGCAGTTTTGGTTTCGTAAGAAGCAGATAGGCCTAATGGAGAATTTGGTTCGATCGTAAGCCTATTCATTCATGCAACAATGCGACAAGACTCTTTAAACGAAGCTAAAATGTTTTTGTTTTTACGGCTGCGTTAACACAAATCTTTAGGATTTCTGTTCGACGATGAAATGTTATTATTTAATTTAGTTACGTCGAAGAAGTCTATTAGCTATAAGGAAGCAACGATGTTTTAATTTGCCATGTTATTTAACTAACTTTTGACACTGAATCGAACGTTGTACAGTGGTCGTAAATTTCTGGTACCGCTGCGAAGTTGAAACAAGCGGCTACAGCGACTGCCTAGTCGCACCGGTCTTCTGTACGGTTCCTCCACTTCCAATGTTGAGGCGCACACCTCTATCATGCACTACAACTGCTGTTATTATTTAATTTAGTTACGTCGAAGCAGTCTATTAAACTTGACGTTGTAAACAATGGACGCGTCGACGCAGTCTATTAAACAATGGACGTTGTAAACAATGGACCTTGTAAACAATGGTCGTCAATATCTGGTACTGTTGCGAAGTTGAAAAAAGCGACGGACGGACGGACAAAGTCGTTGCAAAAGTCTTCTCAGCCGGTACGGCTGTACAGAAGACTAAAAGCAACGTCGGTTATGGCTGACCATTCAAATTTAAAAAAAAAGCAAACAAAAAAAAAGAAACGTCGGATCGCTGACCATTAAAATTTTTAATAAGCAAAAAAAGCAACATCGGACTATAGCTGACCATCAAAATTAAAAAAAAAATAGCATCAAAATATTTAAAAAAGGGAAAACAGCAACGTCGGACAATGGCTGACCATCAAAATTTAACGCTCGATCAGCACGTCGTGATTTTTTATTAAATTTTCAATGTATTTGAAGAAATATCCCAAGTGTGAGCGACTCACAGATGTCAGTCATACATTCATGTATTTTTGGGGCGAGTCGCTCTTCAAAACACGAATTTCAAACATGGCACGATTCTGACGTAATCATTGACCTTGTGGCATGCAAACATGGCAACGACAGCGTCAAAATGTCTTCACTGACGCCAATGTTCGCACCATCCGCTCCAATGGGCAATCAAGAGGCGCATGCTCTATACATAGTAGCTTAATATTATTGGAGCATCTATTGATCTACGAAATTGAAAGTATTTTCGTAAACCAAGAACGCAGATTGACGACATTCAACGAGTCCGTCCATGCCGGAGACTTGCCGACATGAGAGGGGCGGCGCAGTGGCGCCATCTTTCCACCCCCTTAGGGCCCTCGTCGTCGGTACTCCCCCTCGCCCACCCCCCCCCCCCCCCCCCCCCCGCACCCCGAGTACGCGGGGAGGGGGGTGGGTGCACGGGTGGGTGGACGGAAGGGGGTTGGGGGGGGGGGGGGCGGCGAAATAGGAGTGAGGGGGGTTAAGGGGGTACTCATCCGGGTTCTTGGCGGTGTTGTCAAGGAGACACGCGCGTTTCCGAAAGGAAGCGTAGAAAGACAGCCCCTACTCACGGTAAACCCCCCCCCCCCAACTTTTGGACGCATCCAGGGCCCCCCAAAGCGACAGGTTTGGCCACGACACAAAAATTAGTGTCTTGCTCTAATTAGTAGGTTAGTGACTAAGGCACCCTGCTACTAGCGACCCACGTAATGTACACCGGGTATTTTAAGACGGGGAGAAAGATTCGAAAACGTTTAATAGTATGTGTTTGCTGGGTGGTGCTTGTTTGTTGCCATGGGGATTGGTGGTCGACTTTCCAGGTTTGCGATTTTTTTTTTGTACAGCTTTGAACCCCAAAATTTGCCAAAAAAACAAGTTGACCTGGCTAACGAAATGTTAGCTTCGCGTGGACAAAACTAAATAAAAAACAAGAAAACAAATAAAACCGCGGAAAACAACAATCGTTCAAAATTTGTTAAGTATTATATGCGTCAAGTGACGAAGTAGATAATCAGCTTTAAAGACTGGTCTTGCGAGAATACATGACTCGACTTGGATTCGAACCCTGGTTATTCCGCTTACTGGCCTGGGTTGGAGTCCCATGCAGTCGTCAGGGCAGTTGTCTTTACTTTCATTCTCGGATTAGGGTATCTTGTATAATTCTTACAAAACCAGTCGGTAGGGACCGGACCGGTCATTGTTCATTGCTGGGGGGGAGGGGGGGTGAGGATTTTTCGTACTCTCTCTCGAGGAGGGGGGGGGGGGGCATGAATTTTTAGGCGTTTTTAATAAGTAAGGGGGTAAAAAAAAAACGTTCGACCATAGTAGAGGAAAAATACAATTATTCTCTAGGCCTCAAAAATGGTACTTTCAGTAGAAAAAAATAATTTCTAAAAACGTCTTAGCTTTTGCTCCTCCATCATGAAGTGTTCACATTATCTTGACGATGTTTTTAATAATCTTCAAAACCAATATCGAAATGGGTGTTAGCACCACGGGTAGTTTTCACCTTGCAAGTGTTAGTGCTGTGTGAAGCGCATGGGCATGTTGAATCGGCCAAGATTTCGGCCGTTTGAAGTCGTGATGTCAGACGCCAAGCTTTTTCTCCAAGTTAATCCCACCGAGTAAGAGTTGGGAGGTTAAACGGAAAATCCGAAATTTGCTTAATGCGCAATTTTCAAGTATTTCGTTTAACGTTTGGAATGATCTCAGTCGGTGGGATTGACTCGGTGAAAACGCCTGGCGTTTGATATCGCGACTTCAAACGGCCGAAAAGTATCGTGTGAATCCTTAACGAGTTGTGTTTTGGGGAGAAATCACACCTTTTTGGTAAGCTCTGTTTTGGTACGATCAATTTTTTCCCCCCCCATCCAAACCCCCCACCCCCCCCCTGGGTTCCCTCCCCCGGGGGGGGGGGGGCGGCTTTAGCAGGTTTCCATTAGTAGGATTACGTGTGTTTTAGTCTTGGGCGAGAACTCCACTGAACTCGCAGTAGGAAAAGCCACAATTCTACATTCGTGCTGCATACTCACATGTTGTATGCAAAACATGTTATTCGTTGTTGCGTTTAGTTCCAGTTAGACGACGGTTTTCGCCAACAATGCGGTGAGACTGTCGTATTATGTTCGAGGGCGTTCGATTGTCGTGCGTTCCCTCTCAGCACATTTATAAAGCAGAAATCTTTAAAAAAAAACCTTATTACTTTATCCTATAGTGTCCGTGGCCTATCTTGAGTTCGCTGCAGAAGGAACACAGATAATCGATTGTACGTTTTTAGTAGCAGAGTGCCTTGCTGATATCCAAGATGGTTACAAAAACAATGGCTGCCGTCGATGAAAGCCGCCTCCTCCAGGAAGACGTAGCCGCTCATAAAATACTTGCAGGACTCAAGCTACACCGCACACACAATAATTCATCTTCCGTTTCGGTTCAATGTTTTTAAATTAGTTAAATGCAGTCATCTTCGTTTCGATTCATCTTGAAACCGTGTAAAAACAACCAGCAGAATGTCTTGCACTGATTTATATTTCCGTGATCTTCACGGAGCGAGTTTACGCCACGACTCTCCTTTGCATTCTCGCAGCTAGAATTTAATCGCGATGGAAAAGGTGTAACAACGCTATATACCTGGATTACCTACATCCGATATCGTAGTGAGTAAATGCTCGCAGTTTTATAATCCGTGACAATAAGGTTAAGAATTCCTCATGACGAAATTTTCCCAGAAGAGACTGAACTCAAATTATTGACTGCGAGTCGACCGAACTAAAATCGCCGCCATGTTGGAATAAATAAATACGGATGCAAACCTATTCACGCTGCCTTTTGGACTTATATGTCAGACTGCCTGAGCGGGGAATCGAACCCACGACCTTTGAAATCAAAGGCCGAGGTCCTACCGCTGAGTCATACTGGCACGGCCATGTGTATGGGTTATTTAACCCATGTTAATGAGCCATTGGCTTTTCCGTCCTGTATAAGTATGTTGGAATTTCGTATGATTTCTAGCTTCTAGCTACGAGAGGGCAAAGGCGAGTTGTTGCATAAACGCGTCCTAACATATGCATGATAAAGCGAGTCATAGCAAAATTTCCTGATAATTTTTTTCGTGCACCTCTGCTTGAGTCATTCTCAAATTGCAGATAGTATTATTATTAAAATAATATTATTATTTTAATAATAACATGTTTCATGCAAATTGGTACATCACATACGAATTTTGGCAAGAATGAAATTATATTACATAGCAACAACTGTAATAAGTCAACTAATTGTAAATGTTCAAAACTAACAAAAGTCACAAATACAAAATACTTAGGAATAGAAATTGATAAAAATTGGAAATTTTACAATCACATTAATAATCTCATTATAAAGATAAGAAAATCGATTCCTATGCTTTACAAAGTGAAATATATGATAAATCAAAAAACAAAACAAGCATTATTTGAAGCATGGATTATGTCACAAATACGATACGCAAGCAACATTTACAGTTCAACGTCAACGGGGTTAGTACAACGTTTACAAAAAGTATTAAACAAGGCCCTAAAAGCTTTATTCATGACAAATAACTATAAGAAAACTAGTGAAATTGCAAAAGAAAATAATATTTTCGGTATTGAACAACTCCTAGAGTATGGAATAATTACGCAAAACTACTTTTCACAAGACTATAAAACTCCACTACCAAGAAAAAGCAGAAGTAGTAATAATCATTGGTTAAAAAATTCCTGCATGGAGAAATTCATATGGAAAAAGAAATCTGAACTACTTGATTCCAAAAATGTTCAACAAACTGCCGGAAAATTTAAGAAACCTAAAATCAACATATGTTATGAAAAAGAAAATAAAGGAATGGCTGCTGGGAAAATGAACAGAGAATTAAAATAATCTAATTTATATATATAGATTTCTTTGTACATACTATTTTTTAAATCTAAGTATATGTTAGCACAATAACAAACTGTAAACATGTTTCTGTTTTAAGTGTATTTGTATTTTAATTGTAAATATGTTTATATTTTAATTGTAATTGTATTGATCTGCACATACAAACTGTTTACTCAGTTTCGTGCTTAATCGTAAATAAATTATTA
>JAHWFP010188509.1:26358-38301 GCA_023313725.1 Lithobius niger
CCTTCCCCTGGTTGAATTATATCACTACTTACAAAAGCCGACCCTTTTTGGAAACCTGGCGCTTCTCTTATACCAGTTTTGGCTTTAGGTGCATATCACAACTTTCATAGGAATGTACAAAAGGTACCTTATTTTTCTGCAGGAATTTTACGTCTATAGATATAAATTTTCGCATTGATAATTTTCACATCACGAGCTCTAATTCGGTTGTAATAGTGATCCTCTGTTCTTCACTGGTTCAATCTTTTCAAACATAATTTAGCTCATCACAACTGTTAGTTGGTCGAAACTAGCGTTTTCTCTCTCAAAGAAGTTGACGGCTGTTGATTCGAATTTTTTTGAAAATATCCAAAACGGAACCACTGGGCTGTTTCCGGTGTTCTACTAGCAACTGAGGAGCGTTCGTTGTTGTTGTTGTCGTTGTCGATGTCGTCGTAGGCCTTGTTGTTGTTGTTGCTGTTGTTGTCGTAGTGGTCGTAGTAATCGTCGTGGTCGGTATAGTTCGTCTGGGAAAATGTTTTGGTGCCGTTTCCTCGCATTTAGGAAACTTTCTCTCACAATCGTCCGTTGCCAAGGCAATGAGAAGTAAATGAAGCGGGCCACGACTAGTCGAATTGTTATGTCCAAAAATGAACTGCAACCGAGAACTGAAAAAAAAAAAGAGAAGTAAAATGTTAAATTAACCATAAATATTCTAAAAGCCATAAAAATCACCAGATGCAAACCTATTTCGGTTGCCTTTCGGATTTAAATGTTAGACTGCCTGAGCGGGAATTGAACCCACGAGCTTTGGGACCAAGAGGTCCTACCGCTCAGCCATACCGACACGGCTAAAAGGAAACGTCCATAGGCCACATTAACACGCACAAATCTAACATCATAATTTGCTAGCGGGGAGCAAAGCGATGATGAGCATTTGGGGATCTGGACAAATACCTCTGTGGCATTGTTGCAATACAGGGCATTGTTAGCGCATTGTTGGCGAACCATCGTCGAACATATATGTGCAATAACGATTTGCATTGTTAGCAAACGAGATATTGTTGTGATAGTATAACGAGCCATTCTTGGCTGGGTTCATGGCCCGCATCAAAGAAAATTGACGAAAAATGTAGTTTTCAAGGAAATGTTGACCAAGTAAAATTCACTCAGTGCGGTAAGTACTTCAATGCCATCACCTCTGATAATGGTGCACACACTTGAGAAGGCCGAGTATAGCTTTGCTCACAGTTCTCATTTGGTTCACGTTTGCTCTTCGTGTTTGTAATTTTCGTTTGCCTCTGTTCTGAAAAAATAAACAAACAAAAAATATTGCCGCCGCGGATAATTGCGTTCGCACTACGTGGTGGCAAGGAAGGGTTGGAGTTGGCGGCCAGCTTGCGTAACAGAGAAGAGACTGGCGCAACGTGGCTGGGCCCGTATTATTTTTTTTGGGGGTGGGGAAGGGTTTGCATTCTGCCTGCTGTAATCTGGTGGCGAAGATATTGTACTGTAATGTGGTGGTGAAACGTTTTACGCGTTTTACGCTCAATTGTAATTAATTCGCCATAGTTATTTCCCCGGTCGCAGTTGATTATTTGCGACAGAGACGGACAGTAGGGAAAAGAGGATCTGTGTGTGGGGTGACACAGGAGTAGAAGGGACTAACGTAACCTAACGCAGGCAGAATAGACCGAGACTGGGGGAGGGCAGAGAGAGAGGTGGGGGGCGGGGAGCAGGTTGCCGATAGGGTTAAAAAAGATTTGTAGGATACGTGACTTAGTAGGGGAAGAGACTAGCCTTAGTCGTGCTGCTTAGTTATTAAGGCCAGTAGTTTTCAGGCTTTTGTGACCACACACACGCTTCTGCCCTTCGGGCTTTCCACTAGTATACATAGTATAATCCACCCAAAACCAAAACTGGTAGAAAAACCCGCCAAGTTTTCAAAAACGATCGGACTTTGAAGGTAGTGATATCATTCCACCAGGGAAAGGCCGCCAAGGTCAATCCTATTAGCCAAGTTAATCGCACCGACTAATAGTTCGAAAGTTAAATGAAAACTTGAAGATTGCTAATCACTGTAGCAATCTTCAAGTTCTCATTTAACGTCCAAAGTATTATTGGATGCGATTAACTTGGCTAATAGGAATGACCTTGGCGGCCTTTCCCTGGTGGAATGATAACACTACCTTCAATGTCCAACCGTTTTTGAAAACTTGGCGGGGTTTTCTACCAGTTATGGTTTTGGGTGGATATCACAACTTTCATAGGACTGTGAATGTACATAAGGTTATACCGTCTGCTTAAGTTAATTCAATCCCATTTTTGTACACACTGGCTGACTATCGCTGATTTCATTCGCTTCGCTCACTCATTCAGCGCATCCCCTTCAATTGTTTTGTTTATCCCTGCACCTTCCCCATAATTTTTTAAGATTTCGTTCACATTTAGTCATGCAGAAACCCCCGAAGGTTGCTGTTACTAAAACAGCAGAATGCGAAGCATTTTATTTTTATTTAGCCTGTGTTGCTTAAAATCTTCAGTTGCAACTTGGAAAAGAAACGAAAATTAAATTCGCTGGTGGCGAATTTCAAAACCCTCCCAGACCCCTACAACCTTCAAACCAACAAAAGGACCATCCTCAGATCACCATGCATCCGTGTGCAAAAGTTCAGCTTTGTAGGCCTTCTCAATTTTGCGCTAGCCATGAGCAATGAGTCTATGGCATGTAACATGGGCTCAACGTTACTAGCTAGCTAGTTACTAGTTTCCAGCTAGTCAGTAACATAAAAACAACGTTATTGACGCATCTTTCTCTCTATGAGTGGTGGACTTTAACTTTCATTTTTTCTTTATCCCTCCACCTTCCCCTTACATTTACCACAATTTGAAAGATTTCTGTCGCATTGGAATTTATCCTCACTACAACATTCCAAAATATGCTTTTAGTTGCTTACAGTTAACAGACACATGTCTGCTAGTGAAGCCGCATTGAATTGCATTGAATTTATTGCCAAGAGCCCTGGCCATATGCCGAACGGTCTAAGACAAAATTAGGTAAATAACAACGTTTCTAAGTAATACCAGTGACAACAGTTAAACCACATCACAGCAATCCCTACAAAACACTACGGCCTTTTTATCATTAGTTTAGTTTAGTTTAGTTTATTGAGCTTACGCGGTCCTATACACCATGCGCTCAAGCCTAACCTACTTAATTGCTACTTACTTTTTATCATTAACGATCAATTTTTTAACAATCGGATGTCTACAAAGGGCTGATCTACAGTTATTCGGCGGCGACACACTAACGTATGTCTAGATACAACACTTTCCAACTTGCACTGGAGGGACGCTTGTTTACGGGCCACTCACCAAGTACCAAATTTTTACTCAATAATTAAGGAGGCACGTGGATATTTCTTGTGTTAAAAAATATTTCTTTCTGCATTCCTTTGTTTGCAGTGAGCAAGCGCTAGAGAGCAATAGATAACACTAGTGCTGCAAACTTTAGTGCATCATCTAGTGCTCTCTAATGCTCTTTAACGCGGTGGCAACTCGCCTCTAACACAAATATAAAACACTGAGGGAACATTAAAATAGGCCTAAAACAAAGCGGGGGGAAAACAGCATTAAACATAAAAAATTGGTCCAAGCTTGGGTGGAAGTTGTTGCGAACGGCTAGTCCGGGTAGTGCAGTTGGTATACAGAGTTTAGTTAGTAGTGAGTCCGATTTCTGCTTCCGTATGTCTGAATTGCAAAAAAAATTGCCATATTGTTGGGCTTTTATGGTTAAAGCATTAAATTTTTCAAACAACCACGACACCTGTACGACTTAAGAAGATGGAAATGTTTGGGGGGGGGGGGGGAGCCGGGGTAGTTACGAAAAGTTGTCTTTTTTCGGTGTACCCAGGTGGCACGACAGCACTCCCTCCACGATTTAACCCATGGAAAAAAGAGCGAGATTATGACTTTCTTCTTAAGCCAGCCGGAAACAAATTTCTCTGGCCTTGGAT
The DNA here is from genome assembly GCA_023313725.1 of Lithobius niger. Classification (NCBI taxonomy): domain Eukaryota; kingdom Metazoa; phylum Arthropoda; class Chilopoda; order Lithobiomorpha; family Lithobiidae; genus Lithobius; species Lithobius niger. The sequence goes on from JAHWFP010188509.1 coordinate 30,354, forward strand.
TCAGTATTCCACGCAGTCTGCACACGAAGCTTTACCTATGCTTCGACAGTGGCACGTTCATGAAGACGTGGCTAGAAAGCGAAGCGCTAACGCAGCCTGTAGCGCCATCTACCATCACGGATGATAACAAAGTTTTGAAGTGGCAAATGAGGCGTGCACAAACCATTGGCGTCGTTGCTAAGGTACCTCGTCTCGCACACTGGGGGAGTAGGAGCACGTGCTCCTCCTCTTCACTTTTGTGGATGTACTTTTGGTTGAGAATATTATGAAGGAAACCAATAAGACAAAGGTTTATTTTAGGATTGCAGTATCGATTCAAGGGTTCCAAGCTCTGCATTGACCAGTCACTATTTTTTAACACCTATCTTTTTACATCTGAGTGCAGAGGGCGCGAAAGAAAACAGTGCCTGCCTTTTTGTACATCTACCGCTGAAATAATAATAATAATAATAATAATTTATTTTCCACTTTGCACGAAATTCATGGAATTTGTACGTGCACAAATACAAGTGTTACGATGTTACAATTATTTACATCAGTGTCTTATAAAAAATATATGTAAATACATAGCATCCACATTACAAGCTCGTTATTTACACGTAAAAATTTTAATAAATTTGTAGTAAATGATTAGTCGCTTCTTAGTATCTAAAATTCAAAGTCTAAAATTATATTCCATTACATATTTTTTAATTTCATGTTTTAATTTATTTGCAGTTAAGCATCTTAAATTATTTGGTAAGTTGTTAAAAATACTAGGCACTAAGAAATGTTGTCCTCTCTTCCCGTATGAGTTTATGTATTTTGGTACCTTTAGCCAGTACTGATTGTTTCTTATTGGTCTGTCAATTGGATTTTTCAACTCACTTTTAAAATAATTATGGACAAGTATCGTGTATTGAAATATGTTAGAAAGTGTCATGATTTTGTTTTGTTTTAGTAAGTGACATGTTCGTTTTGGATTATTAGGGTTATAAAATAAGACTTTTGCTGCTTTATTAAGTATTTTTTGTAGTCGTCCAATCAGTCCTTTTGATGTTGTCGCATAAATGGTAACGGCGTATCTTAAGTTTGATAATATCAGGGCTTCATACAATTGTCTTTTTTTTAATATTGCTCAACAATTTTCTAATGCGATATAAAATTGCAATCTTTCTTCTTATCATGTTTATTAAATTTTCGATATGATTATAAAATTTCCAATTGGAATCAATCAGTAATCCGAGATACTTAGTTTCTTGCACGATTAATAATAATGAAAATAATAAGGTTCAACACCTGAAGGTGGATGGTTGCCGGAAGGACTGCGAGCCACTAAGACCGTACCATTTCGATGCAGGGGTGTGATATTTAAGTTACAGTAGCTTGATCATGTGTTGCTTTTCAGGACTGGCCAAAGATTCTCTGTCAACAGTTCTCGACGAGAGCCGCTCTCAGAGTCCACGCAAAGTTCTTGGGCGATGAGCATTCCAAACAGGGACAATGCGATTTGCAAAAAAGTTTTTTTTTTCTGCAATCAATGCGCAAACTCTGTACTGCGAGTTTCCACGTGTGTTCCCTGGTATTATGGTGGCTCGAGGCAAAGTCGAAAAACGGGAGATACACCGAAAGAAGATTGCGAAGAATTTTTCAGGTTAAGATTAAATCTAATTTAAGTCTACGCGATTCCAATAGTAGCTCAAGACCAGTCCTGGATAGTCGTTCAGTATAGCCCAACTCACGTAGTTCGGGCAACTTCTTAGTAAATTTTCGTTGAACAGATTCGATCAAATCAATATCTTTGACCAGATACGGCGACCAAACCGGTGATGCGTATTCCAGAATCGGGCGAACAAAGGCTTCGAGTGCCCATACCTTGGTTCTAAGGTTACCAGATGTAAAGCAACTGCTGCTCTTTGTCCTTCTTTTTGTTGCGTTTTCTATTTTTTTCGACGGTGCCCATCCCCATCCTTTTTTTTTTTTAATATGTGGGAGCCTGTCTTTAGAAGCAATTTCCGAAAGCGGGTGCATATCCGGGAGGGATGAGGAAAGAAGGGGAACGATGAAAGAGGAAATTTTCTTCCAAGGGTTGATGGAGGGAGGGGAAGAGATAACATTTTTTTTTATATAAAACTGGCAACGCACTAAAAAAATATATAATGTTTTCATTGAAAAGGTGATGAGAGTGAAGTCATCTGAATTTCAGAGAATCGGTTATTGGGTGAAATGTCTTAACTTTTGCGCCCAAGGAAGGTAGGACTTTGCGTTTTCAAATACTTTTCGTTCCACGAACTATTCGTTCCCAAACTGTTCCGCCTCCAAAATGCACACCACCAAAATAAACTAGGCATTGAGCAGACACCTTTCAGCGGTACCTCTGGCAGTACGCTGTGAGAATTGTAGGGGGCCGTGCTTTGCGCAGAATGATAAAAATTCTAAGACCGTTCCAGTCAGAGCAGCCGGAAACTCCGTGCTAGAATACGCGAAGAATAAAACTCAGGGTGTGCACAGTCAGAACTGTGAGTGGCCACGAATGACTGGTACCAACAGAAAAACCCGACACCCTTCTTTCGATAGGCTACTTCTTCTCACACTGAACCAGCACATTGCGGCCAAGATCCAGACTTTAGTTAATTTTTCTCTCGCTCGGTACAACATTTTCGGCGCTTTCGTTGTGCTTTCTCCCCTCGTTCCACGCTGAAACACCGGGTCGGAATCGGAGTCTTAAGCCCTGACTTCGAGTAGGAATTGAACGTGGTCGAATCCAGTGTGCAAAGGTCTGACCCGGGGTAGGGCGGAATTTTTCCCTAGTGTGGAAGGGTATAACTGCACCGAAGTCAATACAAGACTGAAACACGAATAAGCTTTCTTGTAAAGTTTCAGATACAACATTGTTGCTGTACTGTTTAGGCCATTTAGTGCCTACTGATGTATTCAATCATTGGACATGTAGCCTACATAAGATAAAAACCATTACAACGGTTATTTAAAACGGCTGTTTTTCGTACAGCGCGTAGCTAAAAGCAAGAAAAAAATTAAAACTAATTTTTCATTTTTCAGCGCTAATCACTCACGATTGACCTTGCCATGCTAGCTAACGTAATTTCATTTCGTACATTAGTCGATAAATCTTCGCTCCACGTCACATTCCGGCTGACAGATGCAACCATTAATTAGATTCGGGTACATTATAATTACGATGCTCTGAGGATGTTTTTAGGGTTTAGGTGGAGTTAATAATAGAATGACCATAAATTGCGGCGGCTATACCGTTTTAGCTTTGTGACAATAATTATTTAAGTAAAAAAAAAAAAATTCCGTCTGGCCGTGCGGAACCACGGTAGTGGACGCGAGGAAGAACGTAAGCCATTCGTAAGCAAGTCGGAATCACGATCACGTGACCCTTTCTTAAAAATAAAAGTGCAACCGGGATCCATACTTCAAATACTCTAGTCCCGGTGCCGGTACCCGAGTATCACATACTAGAGTCCCGGCAGTAAAGAATAGGTAAGGCTTACTAGTGTGAATTGCCGCCGGAACTCTAGCAGCCGGGATTGTCGGGACTCTAGGATTTAGGACTTGGGTCTCCGCACCGTTACTAGTGCATTCGAAGAATGGATCCCGGTTCCACTTTTACTAATTAGTACTGTTAAGTCTTGACTATTCACTGTCGGGACTATAAAAACTGACTCCTGCCATGAAGACCGGAGACACTGCCTAGTATGAGGGGAAGCACTCACGCGTATATTACTATATACATTGACATTTCTGTAATTAAAAAAAATAAGCGTACGACGCGAGTAATCGTGAAACTCCGGGCCCAACCACAGGGTAGTGACTCGTCGCAATGGTCGAAACGTAACGTCATGGAATGGTTACTAGCGCAAATAGTGCTCACCGCTTGCGAAGGACCGCAGAAGCACAATCAACATGGCGATGGTAATCGTAGCTTAAGCCGGCCGATGGTGGAGTTCCATGATACTGGCAAAAAACACTGCGATGTCACAAACTGCAAAAACAATTCGTATACTGCATACGGCAAAGTGTTAGCTAACACAATTTATTTTCACGAAATTTTCTCTCCTTCGCTCTCCTTGCTGTGGTTTGACGGCCAGTTTTAAACTGTGTGATCGCAACGTGCGGTGGCTAATTGGGACACACAACAATTTTTTTCTACAATATGTGACGTCCTCAGGGAGTAGACGATTGAATTCAAGAATATCTCAAACCAGTTTACTCCTTAATGCAAGGCTAGGGATCCTTGCACTGAGAAACACATATTAGACATTAAACCCAAGTTTAGAAGCTTGGTCTAATCCTAGCAGAGTCCAGGGAGACAACATTTCAAGTTGTCTGCCCCACACCCAGTGCCTCCCATGGTCCAGGCCCTCGTATTTATACGCGGGCCTAAACAATAGAAGTCGCCTGAGGCTTTACGTTGCGTGACCACTAACAGGTTGGAGCCGGCTCTAACTGGTTTGGACAATAGAGTAGCCTCTTTCCCGGCTGTTGTCGTTCGGGCAAGTTCCGGTGTAGACGGAAGTTGACCGGTCGCCAAGCAGCTTATGTAACTGCAAGGTGCACCATGTGCGTTCACACAGGTGCGCCCTGCTATTCGTACATAGCGTGTTACAACTCACAAAACTTGTATGAAACCGGAACAAGCTGGAGACTGGCCTGGGCGGAGTTTATTATATTATCATCCTAGGTTGCAGTATGTCTTATCCGGTGTTGGACGTTCCGGTTTCTTGAAAGTTTGGTGTATGTAGGAAAAAGTTGTTGTGATCCCAACAAGCTTACCGTAGAAATACACGTTTCTTCCCGTTTGCCCTCCAAACTCGTGCTCTTATGATGTGACGCTTGCCGAGTGTTGTTTTCCATAGGAATAGGGTCCTCCCGTAAAGAAGTGCGTATATTACTCTACGGTCCAACTCGTCCACCGCAAGCGCTCGAATCATCCAGTCCAACGCGTCCATAAAGACGGTACCCTGAATTGCAAATTTGCGGTAATAAGTGAATGTGCATAATAGACTTAAAAAGGAAACTAAGTTTTAAAGATAAAATAAACAAACACCCGCCGTAACTTCTGGTATGCGGGACGGCAATGAGAACCAATGTTTACCTGGTACGACGGTGTTCCCGTACCGTGAATTGCCTCTTAAACGCGAAAAATTAATTCTATTAAAAAAGGTGGTGGGTCGCAACAAAATGATAATTCGTTTTTCGAATCTTACTTCTGTCCAGGGAAGGTGTTCAGGCCTAATTCCATCGAATAAATTCGGCATTTATGCGATCATTCATCCACGTGATTTGGGTTCGGTCTATAGCATCAATGCAATGCCTTTATTCTCATTTGTTCAGAAATTTAAGTTTATTAGTTTACAAGTTTATTTAGTTTGCTTTATGTATGAAGCTTTACTTAATTTTGGTGCAGAAAAACCACGGTTTAAGGGGATAGAACATTGATTTCCTTGAATGTATGAAGCTTTTAGTCAATTTCTAGCTCAGAAAAATTATGATCTAAAAACCTTTTAAATCATATAGTTACAGCCCCCCCCCCCCCCGGGGTGGGGGAGGGTGAGCAGGTAATTAAACGACTTCTGACCTTAAAGCCTTTATCTCACTGTAGCTTCATTTCTTCTAAGTTTAACAGGTTTTAATCTTCGTATTTTAACTTTTTTGAGGTTATTTAATAGCAATTTTAAACCTTCTTGAAATTGCGTTTGCGGACCGTGGAATGCTTGGTAACGCATCACGAGCTTGACTACAGGGGAAATTAATTATTACTAGCTGTACCCGCGCAGATCATCTACGCATGCGCGAGCGAAATACTATTCTGGGCAGCATGACTTAAAAAGCCCTCCTGTTCCCCCCGAACCCCCTGCAATCCTCCCATTCCCCTTTGTGTACCCCCCCCCCCCGGCATCGGCGGTATATTGTGGCTGATTGCCTGTACCACCATCTTGATTCCCATGCAGATCATTTGCGCATGCGCCAGCGAAATACTATACTGGGCAGCATGACATGAAAAGACTCCGAACCGACTCCCTGTTACCCCGAACCCCCTGCACCCCCTGGGCGATCTGTCCAGCCACCACCCTCTTCCCGAGGATCCCGCGGTATTTGGTCTTCTTAAGAAAGTAAATCGCACTTCTCATTGTAGCTGCATTGCCTGTTTCTCCGTCTTTATTCCAACGCAATAAACCCGCAACAACGATCATGCACGCAGTGATTGTTACGTAACCAACTTTTAAACAATTCAATGCAGCTCTTACAGCTTACTTTATTAATTAAAGCTTTTGATTTTCTAATTCGAGGCATTCGTCTTCATCATTGTTAGACTTCTACATTGTTAGTGGCGGCTTCGTCTTAATGTCGTAACAGAAATAGGTATTGTTTGGCCGCTTCATTGTTAGCATCTTATTCCCCTTCTTGACCTCTGGCTGTTGCAGACATAGGGCCTTAGGGCTTCGGGCAGATGACCAGGAGTGGTTAACGCTCGTTAAACCCTTTAAACCCTTTAAACCCTTTAAACCCTTTAAACCCTTCTTGACCGGTGCGGTTAACGCTCGCTAAAATCCTTTGACCCCCTTCTTGAGATCCCCGAAGTTAAGCAGCATTGGGCTGGATTGATACTTGGGTGGGTGACCGCCTGGGAATCTAGCTGTTGCAGACATAGGGCCTTAGGGCTTCGGGCAGATGATCAGGAGTGGTTAACGCTCGTTAAACCCTTTAAACCCTTTAAACCCTTCTTGTGACTTCGACTCCAGTGGAACATGTGTGCGCAGGACTTGTGTACAGTGAGCAAGCTGCGTTGGGGCTGTGTTTGGACTTTTTTTTTTCTTTGAGAGTTTCATTGGATTACGTTGTAGTTGTGTTTGGTTGTTGTAGTTATAAACTTAGGTGGGGTATGTGGCTACGGGCCAGGACCCCTATAATAAAATCCAATCCAATCCAATTCCCTCTTTAAGGCAAATAAGTATTACAAACAAAACGTCAAGTGTGCCGTAAAAAAAGGGGTTATATGATTGAAGTTTCATTTTACTTGTTAAAATGTACACGGATAAAAATTGTTGATTTTTAATTGAAATAATCAAATGTACAATTCAGAAAATTGCATCTGTGTAAGTGCTGTTGTGCTTTACGTAACGTAAATGATTGGTAAAGCACAACAGCACTTAAACAGATGCAATTTTCTGAATTGTACATTTGATTATTTCAATTAAAAATCACCAATTTTTATCCGTGTACAATTGTACATTTTAACAAGTAAAATGAAACTTCAATCATATAACCCCCTTTTTTACGGCACACTTGACGTTTTTGTTTATAATCCGTGTACCTTTTTTTACGGCTATGGTGTCGCGCTATAAAGGTTTATGCATGCAGTCGATTGTTGCATGCACGAAGAATGGATCTGGAGTTTGCTGAGTGGCATTGTTTCCTAAATACAATGGTTAAAACAATGTAAAACAATCAAAATGATCGTTTAGGGTCCCGTAACTCCGGAATTGATGGACCAATTGAAAAAGTGGTCCTTATAAGGTTGAAGCCCAGGAAAATTTCTGGCTCAGATCATGGTTCAGAATTTAGGTAGGTGTAGTAGTTTTTTCTGAAACCGTGTCAGCCAAGAACAAGAACAAGAACCAGAACAAGAACAACAAGTGAACAGTTTTCAAATTTACGTGTGGCTTCCTACGTTTACTTTTGCGCGGAATTGCGTAAAAGTTGGTGTAAAGTTTGAAAAAGTTGCTATCTACTATCTGGCCAAGTTAGGTCGAAATATATTGAATAGAAACGGAGAAATTAATAGTCTTAGTTTTGCTGGAGAGAGGACTTCAATCATATACAGGGTGTTCGGAAATTGGTGTCAAATATTTTGAGGGTCCGCTGTGTGATCAAAGATAAGAAGAAAAAGTCCTATAAACATGGGTCCGGAAATGCACCAGTCTTTAGTTACAGCCCCCCC
>JAHWFP010188510.1:817-13483 GCA_023313725.1 Lithobius niger
CCACCATGGATTCCAAAGAAGAGCTTAAAAAAACTAGAAATGCGCAGGCCATATATAACTTAGAACCCTGGATCAGTGTTTTAATCCTTGAATAGCCTTTGTAATGGCTTATCTTTATTTACCGAAAGGGTATCCAAAAGAAGCGAGGGTTCCCCAATGTGTGAGGGTTCCCCAATGTGCGAGGGTTCCCCAATGGCTGCCTTTTCTTGTCACTTGCGAACTGGTTCAGCAAAACAGATCTTCGGTCTGAGTTGGGATTTTCATCCCACATTTTGGGAAGACCATAGCTTAACAGGAGCCGACTGCTGGCTTTGCTATTATGACAGTCATTATTATTAGTAAAAATTCTTTTTAGGATGAATTCATATTACATACCAATGGTTTGTTTTGAAAGATATAAAAATGAAATCTATGTATTGTAAGTATTGTATGCCTGTGTAAAATGAACAAACAAGTTCACATGTGATCTTCACAGATTGTTTTTTCTTTCTGAGTAAAGTATTATCATCGCTATATTATGAGCCTATTATTATTATTATAACTATTACTTTTTTTTCCCATTTTATTTGTCTGTTTGTTTATTTGTGTTTCCATGGATCATTCAAAGCTCTGCTTTGCTAGGTGTGAGCTAGGCTCAAACTTAAACCGATCCTTTAATTTGTTAAGTCCTTGCCTGGATTTCATTACGTGTATACCAAAGTGAGTCTGAGCTAGACTCAGGCTTCGCCTTGACTTAGCAAAGTAGCAAAGTTTTTGCGTTGAGCCGTCATTATGACTATTTCCCTGACTTCGTAACCTACATATTGTAACATGATTCAACTAAAATAACGAAGAAGAAAAAAGCGACGAGCAACAATACGGACGGTAAATTACGAGACAAGGGTTAAATTTAGCAATTGGAGGTAAGAGTGGTAAACGGCGTGATGCAATTGAATCGAGTTAAACTTATTTTCATTATAATTTAAGAGAAAAAAAGACGAACCTCACACCACACGAGCGTATGCTCACGTATGGGTATCAGGCAAGGTGGCTTAATGGTTAGCACGACCATCTAAAGTGTGCAAGCAGTCCCGGGTTCGAACCTGACCTCAGCCAATCCTGGCATTTTCATGATGCCTTGTGCTTATGTTGACTGTGGCATGTAAAAGAACCTAGGAATTTCCGATTGGAATCACCTAGCAAAATTGTCCGTCTCGCCTTCTGGCGCCATGGCTTCGGCAGGCAGCACAGCAATTCTACTGCAACCTACAGGTTAAGTGTGATATGGGTCGAATAAATAAAATGCAACACATTCTAAAAAAAAAAAATAAATATAATAACGCCATTGTGACAACTTACAGGAGCGTACGTTATCCTACTGTACGGTTTACTACTTCGAAGCACTGAAATCATTTTTAAAAATATTCGGAAACTCTACTTCGAAAGTTAATCCAACGATTTGCGTTGTTTGTAATTTTCGACAGACACTCTTCCTTCCAATTTTGGTGTGGAATAACTCCGTCTGCCTTAGTAAGCTTTCTCTACCTGTCGTTATTTACTGTCGTTATTTAATTACCATCAAAATCATGGAAAACCAGAAAGCAAATCTCACGAATCTCCAGCTGCCCTCCCACCCCTTTATCCACCATTTGATTCACCCAAAACTCCAATCGCAACGGAAAATGGGGACTGCCGGCCAGGGTAGCGTGAGAGGCTACCATGCTTCTTCAGCGTCTATGGGAACTATTCTGGCCAATTCTGGACAATCTTTCGCCTCTATGATGATCGGAGATTTCCCGGATCGAATCCCGGGTTGGCACCTACCTTTACCAGGTATTTCTTCCGTCTCTAAAAGTCTGGTAATGTTCAAAATGGAGCTGGTTCAGCCATACAAGCATTAAGTTGCTTCGGCTGAATTAAGGCTCAAAGAAATTATTTAAAAAAAAAAAATCTACTCAAAAGCGCTCCACTCTCATGCCGCTCGCGACCATAAAGATCAGTGGTCAGACGAGCAAAATTCAAAAAGATGCAACGTTCAATCTGATGTAAGCCAAGTAGAAAATAACGACAGGTATAGAGAAAGCTGACGAAGATAGACGGCGTTATTCCACCAAATTGGAAGGAAGAGTGTCTGTCGAAAATTACGAACAACGCAAATCGTTGGATTAACTTTCGAAGTAGAGTTTCCGAATATTTTTAAAAATACGTCATCCTAGTCGACAAAACCACGCACCTGGTAGAAAACATCAACGAATCATTTTTCCCTCAATCAAACACGGATAATTGCGTGTAGTTTCAATTCATTAATCACAAACGAATGACGCAAACGCGATGAATGCAAGCTGCAGCAAATTGACAAAATTTCCTCATGCGCACGATAATCTCTTTCGCAATTCGTGTCCTTTGTACCCTTACTCCTACGCCAGTAATATCATGACAGAAATCATGGAATTCGAGAAAACATTGGCAAAAGAGGGGAAAGAAATGTAGGATTTCCTTGTAAACGTACCAATAGCGGCGCTCCACGTGTGTTGAAACAGGCACCAAAATTTCCTTAAGTTTTCGTATTTATATCACGGCATACAGCGGCATTGGCATCATTTTCACTGAATTCTTATCTGAAGACCTCTCAACTTTAAAAGTCGAAGATGAAAGTTTTGATCTGTTTAGCTGTTCTTGTAGCCGTCGTCGTAGCGGTAAGACATAAATTATTGTTGATGACGGTGTAATTAGTTTGTAAAAAAATTTCACACATTTTTTTCTCTTCGTTCCTCTTTTTAGGTGCGTTCCGTTTAATAACTATTACTAGATTATTACGAAAATAATAATACTAGGTTAATTAATATTTTATGCCTGTTTGAGCAAGAATCTTCCCTATTGTAACAATGGTTTACAATGATCCGTCCATTGTTGTGGATATTGCCCCCTCCTCACTATTCTTGCAAACACGTTTAGTTTAGTTTAATTTTTTAAGCCTAATCGGTCCGAACACCATACGCTCAGTGTAATGTAGGCTGCAACGATATATGAACAATTAATTTAAGTAACGTATATCCACATATTTTTTGTGAATGCGGACAGTTTTATAGACGTTTCCATGGCGTAGGCTAATAGGTATGAATAAGTTCTTCATTTCCAACACCCGCCAAAATATCGCTTACGTGTGTCTGCATTCAACGGTTGGTTGTTTGTATATTTAATTTTTATTTTTTATTTTTGGTGCATTATGTCATCTGAAGCAAACTTATGCTCGTATAAATGAAATGGCTAGATTTTAGTAGAAGAAAGAAGTCTAGTATGGTTAGTCATCGCAGGGGGTGGGGGTAGGAGAAAGTATCCATAATACACCCGAATAGATCCCATAACTGCTGGAGGAGGATGGTAGTTCTTTCCTACTACCCTGGCTGCCACCGAATAGCTGAAGGATAATGATAATCTTTTTTGGCCCTTCAGTTCCCAAAAATTTTCAAGGTAAAAAAAAAAAAAAAAATTGTAAGGTTATTTATATTTCGAGTTTTTGCAAGAATTTGTAAAACAGCATGCCATTGCGGAAATCCACCACTCGTAGAGACGAAAATGGGAAATGATAACACAGTAAAAATGGGTGTGTCTTTATTTTTCCTATATTAAGTGAAATCATCGTTAATGGGTGAAGGGGAAAGTTTTCATTTCCATTTTTGGCCGAATGAGCCATACGAAATCGAGTAACAATGCTTCTGCGAGGTGGCAATGGCGAAGTACGTCAGTAACAACAATATTGTGGATCGGTACTTGGAACGGCACGTAATTTAAACAATGACCTTGTACAAGGCTCAAACAGGCATTAAAACGGATAATAACTGAAAACCTCGTGCAATCGTAAACAATTACCCTCGGGCTCTGCGCGCCCTCGTGCGTTGTTTAAGATTACCCTCAGTTTTCGGTCATTATCCATTACATAATACTAGATTATTATGGAGATACGAGGGAGTGGGAAAACTTCCCATAATTAATAGTTGTGGCAGTAGTAATGGTGCAGTAGTAATAAAATACGTTACTTTTTTCGATAATGGTGGCAGATAATGCACAAAGTTCCCAAATCAGTAAAGGCTGAAACCACAATGTTCAGAATCGGATTTTAGTTAGTAAAATTAAAATGAAATTCGTCAACTATTTAAAAAAGGAAAAAAAAATCACTAAAAGTTGACCAAGTCACTGCCGCTACGACCATACTTCCCCATTAAAATAGAATGCGCTTTGCTAAATTAACTAATTAATGGCAGAAGAAAAATACGCCTATTTTGATCTAGTGCGTCAATTCAAACTACGTGAAAATTATTGACATATCGTATAAATATCTCTACTTTTGACTTTACTGCCATTTTAGTAAAATAAGTTTTAGTCGGCCTGTAGCATACAATCGATAAGAAACTAGTAATACTCCAGATTTGGGGGGAGAAACCAGTTAAGTGTAATCTGAACATAATATTCTGTATCCAAGATAACATTTGACAAAATTATTTATGTTTTTTATTGTGGATGGCTAGGTGGTAGAGACCTCGTTTCGTTATTTGATGCTAAAAAGGAAGAGAATTTATCGAGAATAGAAAGAAACTAAAACTGCCAAGAACTATCGAGATTAAATGTCAAAGTCTCAAAATTCTGGACATAAAATAAATATACTTCCCTGAGCATCCAAAATGATATATTTAACCATCATTGTACCACAAATAATAAAAAAAAAAAAACAAAAAAAAAAAAAACATAGCTGTAACACTATCTGTTGCTTTCTTGCCTTCAAATAAACTCTTTGGCTACTTAAAATCATTTCGTGGTGCAATAGTCCGACTTTTAACTGAACAGACGTTACAATTTTTTCCAACGTTTCATTTCCAATCTTATTTAAAGGGACATACCTTCTCACTAATTTCGAGCATCCTGCTCAAAATAGGTTTAACAACATTTACATAGGTTAGTGTTAATGTAACAATCCCGTTATTCAAGAGGTTAAAAAAAGGAAAATGATTGCTTTTGCAACATTTACACACGTCTGACCTAATGTTGCCAAACTGAGTCTTACAGAAAAGCCAACCGGAAAAAATGCACCTTTGATATTTTTTTCAAGTTTTCTTCGTAAAGCGAAAATAGGTATTTATTGGATTTCCATGATGACCATCGTCATGTAATTTATCGTTTTGTTAATTACCCGTGCACGACAGTGGTTAGTTGAGTCTTACATTTCTTCATTTTCGTTTTTAGTCAGTCGTTTTAGGACAAAACAATCGTGATGGGGTTGAATCCCCAATTTTTTTTTCCAACGACAATGGCAGTAATTACGAAATGTGAGAAATTTTAGGACTACCCAACATTATCGAGAATTGTAGAAAGGCGAGGTGATGAGACCGTGAAAAACGGCTAGAGGAGTTGTGGGTTAAGATCGAAACAAGATCGAGGTGGTTAAGGCTCTTCCTAATTGCGAGGACCCTTACTAGACGTTTCCCGGTAACAAGAAGTTCAGACGACTGCGAGTTATTTAATCTAAAACACGAATAGCGAAATTGTTTTCCATATCTTGCTAATATTGTATAGCACACTATCACTCACTCGCCCTAATACTGCATCATTTACAGCTAAAATATTAATATCAATATAACCGATAATGGACGTTATCGTTACTGACAGAATAACAAGAATCCAGTCCAAACTCCAACTTTAATATTTTTATGTTGATCACCTTCAAGAATGTGGTTTTTTTGCAGTATGAAGACGTACCTATAAAGGGTGATTTGATGTGTATTCAAGGAATTTACTAAAATTCTGCATTTATTCGTTTTCAGGATGATTGCTTCAACAAGGATGCCAAGTTTGGCGACGTTAAAGTAAGTAGTTTCAGTCGATGCTTAAATTGTTGACGAGAGGAACAAAAAGGGTGTTCTGTAGTCTGAATTTGTATTTTCCAGAACAAGTCAACTTTGTTTCTCTTAACCACAAACGTTTAACACTATAAAGCATTATTGGTTGGCTAAAATATTTTTGTACAAAATTATTTAAACAATTAAATGACCCAGGAAATTTTGCAGTCACACAGGTAGGCAACTTAGCCTCTTCTCTGCCTGAAAATGATATAACAAATAAAGCAACACATTACAACTCTGAAAACTCACATTAAAAAACTTTATTTGGCACTGAAATGGATTTTGTTTTGTCTTTTAGCATTCGTCATCAAAATCAAACTAGTCCTCGTTTAGATGAAAGTGTATCCAAAGTTTAATAAAACTAAGGTTTAATAATTCGCCATGCCAAACTCTTAAACCAAACACATTTATATTCCTTAACACCATTTTTAAGGTAGTTGTTGAAAAATCTTTTCAACTTCAATCAAGAAATATCATTAATAGTGATTACACACTCAATGAGCGGTATTTGTTACTTTTCCAACTGTTAATATGCAAGAAACTAACGATAACTAACGACTCTTTATCAAGTTGGATTATGTAAATTAAAAACACGATCGTAATCCTTAGTCACAATATTAAATATAGCGTGATACTGGATAATATTCTCTCCATCTGGCAAAATGGCTATACCAGTATCGGGTTGGGCCGACTGGGAACCCGGGAATTCCGGGGAGGCCCCCACTGCAGGTGTCCCTTGTTTAAAAAAAAAAAAGAAGCTTTATTGAAACATTTCACATGAGTTCGTATGAAAATTGCACTTTAAGTTGCAGGAAAACGTTTCAAACAATTCTAGCTTTTGGGGCCTCCGCCAACTCCTCCTCCTACACTGCAGGAAACCCTTGTTTCAAAAGATAATTATTTTTTAAATTTGATGTGAATTTCTATGAAAATTCGTTCAGTTGCAGGAAAATGTTTCAAATTCTAGCCGCTTTCATGAAAACGTTAGCTTCCTGGTTACCGACCCTCCTCGTGGGGGGGCGCCCACCCCACCCCCAGGACCCTGCGCCCTTTTAAACCCCCCCCCCCCCCCCCCTCCTTACACCCCTCGCTCGGCGCGAGCACTCCTGAGGTACATTCCCGGGAATGTCTACAGCCCTGATGGCTATAGAGTTTGTAAAACTTCCACTGTATTCAAATAACATGCGCAAAGTTCAAATCGTTACTACCTAATTTGTTTCACGTTTTTTTTTTCCAGGAGAAATTTGGTGCCGTGTTGGCTGGTTGCCAGAAAGAAAAAAAACAGCCTGTAAGTATATACAAATATACGTATCTATATAATAATCCTGGAGGCCCGCTAAAAAGGAGGCTAAAAGGAAAACCAGAAGGACAACAATCACTTCTCCCCACCTCACTCCCGCATTGAAAATGCACTCTCCCACTCTACCTGCATGTAAACAGGAGGCAGGCGTAAGTGGTCGATCTGTCTGACAAGTCGTCGGGAAGAGTGCCGGAAAAATGTCGCGGGAAATGCGTCCATAAACTTAATTTATGACCGGCCCCGTGCATAGCACAGGCTTCCTCTAGTATATATATATATATATATATACATATATATATAATGTATGTAGTGTAAAATTAGTCGAGTTGCTCTCTCGGCTCGCTCATTTGACGTCGTGCCTAGGTTCGCCAAGTGAAGTTTATTCCAGTGAAACCCGTATGTACGCATCTCCTTTTTTTCCGTACACGTTACACCAGGCAACCGTAGTTTGGGCCATTTATATAATAGCGTTACGCGTTGAACCTGCAAGTTCTGAATGGGGCTCCGGACCTTCTCACTGCGATTTTCGGAAATAATGCATAATTCCCGAACTTTTTGCACCACACTTTCGACTCTCTTGGTAAAGGTTCACAACTATGTTTATGTTAGCAACAACTATCTTTCAAAGTCCAAACGCTTTTATCGCCAGAACACGCCGCCCGTGCAATTTGTGTGATACTCATTTGCCACCGCAACGTCGAAATATTAACGTGGTGGCAAGTATCACGGGTTAAATCAGGCAATAACTTTCGTATGACGGGGAAGACTAAAGCTATTCTGCGTTCACAAACGAATTGTCTAGAAATGGCCGCACCCCGAGAGGGACTCGGTCAGAAGCTTGCCCACCAAAAGCTCACCTTCAGTAAGCTCACCCTCAAAAGCTCACTCGAAAAAAATCCACCTAGCCAAAAGCTCACTTAACATAAGTTCACCTAAATATGATTATTATACAAAAGCCTAGCGAAACGATATTAAATGACCTACCTTAACAAAATTTAAAGTTGAATTGCGTAACCCACCGACTTTAAATATTGCTGCATGTTTCTTCTGACTGAATTAAATTCTTCGCAAAGTTTAAGAAGACGCGCCTGCATGGCAACTTTCTGCAGACTTGGCAACACGCGTTTTTGGTGGAATCTCCATCTCATTCCGTATCAACTCTGCCAGACCAATGACTTTACACAGTTTAAGGTGTTCCATACCGTTGGGTAGCCAATCGACTACTAAAAATCTGCTAAACCCGTAATATCTCGAAAAATATTTAAAGTATAGGAATTTATCCTTCGAACAAGTGCATTTCATGCACCAATGCAAAGTTCTGGTCATGAAATTTTAACTAAATCAGAGAAAAATGCGAACGTTATCGTATCCTAAACAGACAGCCACCTTTCTTTTTGATTGCTTAGGAGGTTTTTCGCACTCCCAGCTGAACAGCTGAAGCTATGGCGCCACAAGGTGGGAGGAACAATTTTGACTTTGCTCTGTGTGGGCCCCATGTAATCATTTCCAGTGGGCCCTAACCATCCCTATCCACCTCTGTTCGTGAACAGTGGTAAAAGAACGAGTGTAAATACGACGGGAGTTTGAGTTCGCTGGTTAAAAAATGCGTTCAGGGATGACAATAAAACACAAGAAAGCTCCACGCATCAAACGGGTGAACAGTACCTTATATTTCGAAGCTGTCGTAAGTTGGCTTCATTATTCAAAGAGGTAAAAATAAAAAATAAAAATAAAAACACACAGCTAACTAACACACAAGCACTTCACGTCAGCCTGCCATCTTGGGAATGAGTTTGAGTGGTTAAACTAGAAGAGAGTAAATATGAAAACGTGATAGAGTACCTGAACGAACGTTAATGAGGGGAGGGGATTTGTAAAACTGGCGAGAGTAATAGTATTAGGTGAGCTTTTGTCTGGAATTTTGTTTTCTTAGGTGAGTTTAAGTCAAATGAGCTTTTGGAGTGAGCTTATTGAAGGTGAGCTGTCGGGGAGTGAGCTTCTGACCTACACTCGAGGAACCAGCGTGGGTGGAATATGGCATAAAGGGTCCAAATTACGGTGATGGTATTATATCTGACATTTATTCTTCTCTTCCTTTATTGCACTACACATTTCATACGGTGGCCTCATCAAGATTTTACACTTTAACATGAACAGTTCAGGTGAATAACGTAACGTTATGTGACTAACTGTTTAAACAGGCTTCGTGACGCATATAATTATATACTCATCTATAACAGCAATCATCTTTCTACACAACAGTGTTGCTGAATAAACCGCCTGGCAACATTAGGTTGCAGAGCGCTCTCCTAGTAGTCAACAGTTAAGCAACTTCTATCTGTGTTAACATAATTAACCGTCTTACTAGCCACATCGCTCGCTTCGCGCGAGGAGGTTTCCATGAACAAACTATGATGTCATAAGCAAACATCATGGGGCAAAAAAAAAACGTTATTTGTGCAGGTTCTTTCGCGTATTTGAGGGCCATAATACTACGTTACGGCGATGAAAATAGGCCTAACCGAAGTGAAATTTAATTACCTCTCATTTGATCCTACTCCCATCTTTGTATAAGGAGCCATGGTTCCAGGGGAGTAGAGGTACAAACATACTCACAAACACACAAACTCACACGCACTCATAAATTTTTAATAATGTAGACTAGCGGAGTCGCATAGATTATTCTTTTAGAATTCGAACCAACATGTCGTCCCCTTTCTCGAAAACGGAAAAAGAAAAACAGAAAAACGTACTACGTCACACAGTAACAAAGATCACGAGCCCTGGAACAGCAGAAAACTCCCCGTGCCAAAACTCATGCATGTCATTTACACGTTGCGTCTATGTCACAGCAAATAGCCTACAGTATTAAGTGAAACTTGAGAAAACCCTTTTTTCATCTCCCAACAGAACTACAGCGAAATCCTTACAAAGTGGAGAGCAAACTCCTACAATTTGTAGATAACTCCAGGGCAAAACATTGAAACGTTTAAATCTATGTGTTCCCTCTCTGCGATTCATAGCTAGTTTTACTCAGGAGTAGTCCCTAAGCAGCACTACCGAACCAATTGTACGTTTTTCGATGAAACCATTGCTGTGGGGGAAAGTTTCACTTCTGTAGGTAATCATGCAAGTCATTTCATGCCACAAAAAGACGCTTAAACTAAACTGGAAAAATTGACCTCTTTTTAAGACTTTTCTGCAGCCTACCATTCATTCCAGAGCTGCGACCAGACAAACAAACAAATTGAACATTTTTATTGAATAGGACAGGGCTCCCACTCCTCCTATATTTTCAGTTTTTATAGGATTCCTATAAAGCTCGTATAAATCGTGAAATGCTCCTATATTTCCTACATTTTTCTGTTCCGAATTGAACTATTGCCCTGTTTTCAGGGAGTTTTTCTTGCTATGGTCTCACTCTCTCTCAACCTTACAAAACGACGACTTTTAAAATGGCGCTGTCTATTCGTTGTTTTTTCTACAGTACAGGGAGGGGGGGGGTGGCATTCCGTTTTTTTTTTTAAATTTATTTTGAAGTAAAGTAGTATCCTGAAATTCGTATGAAGGCATTTCTTTCAGTTTCACTATCTTTCTGGCGACTGATATACTAAAACTGAATACCAATTACTGACTAGAGAAGAGAGATATTTGTGAGGTTAAATGGTATAACAAAACAGTAAATATATTATTGGGTAAACTTGCAACGGTGGGAACAGTCCTCAAGCCCCATCACGATTTTTACGAATTGAATACATGGACCCCAACCATAATAGGATCTTTTACCACTAAACTAAAAGTTAGTACAATGATTGTTCGAAAAATAGTATTATTCTTCTGTTTTCGGTTAAAGTCTTACTTGTAGTTATTAGCAACTAGACGAAAATTTAGAGTTTTAAAAGCTGGCGGGAGAACAGGTTCCCTATTGACAGTTTTTAAGCTGCCGTAGGTCCATTTTATTTATTATTTTTCTTCTTGTGGTTTGTGTTTTTACGGTTTTGTGGATTTTTAAGTGTTTTACTTGACTTTGGCATCTTAGCCGTAACTTGTATTGCTTGATAACGAAGTGGGAATTGCTTCGAAACGCCGCAAATTGTTTAATTTATGTGCTTTGTTCTGGTGTATTTCCCTTTTTAATTGTTACGTCTTAGTGCTTATACTTTTTCAGAGGATCCCACAATACAAAAAAAAAGGTTTAAGCGGGCTGTTCTTATCCAGGACCATATCATTTATGTTCTACTAGCCTCATGGCCCACCACCTCCTCCCCCCCCCCCCCCCCTTCCAATTTTCATTGAAGATTATCCTGCTTATACCTCAATTAGTTTTCGGGACAAACTTTTCCACTGGTTAGTTGCTCCTGATCCCACAATATTTTTTCTGGTATTTTTCCCGTTCTGTATGCGTATAGGCCTATAGTAAAAGTAGCTTAATGAGCTAAACTGTGCTGAAGCAGGAGTATAACTAGCACAATATAGTCCATCAGTTTAAGGAGTCACAGGATTATTATGATCTTTTAGATGCAGCTTGTATATCTCAGGACAAACTCATCGTATATTACAACTGGTTATTAGTTGCTCCTGAATCCACAATATTTATTTCCGGAATTTTATCCCATAACTATACGCGTGTAGGCCTGTAGTAAAAGTAGCTTCAAGAGCTAAACTGTGCTGAAGCACGAGTAATGATCTACAACTGGGTCAGACTATTGTCTATCGTTTTAACGAGTCACTGAATTTTCAGCGATCCTTTAAACCACAGCTTGTATTTTTTGGGTCAAACTCTTCGTCTATTACAACTGGTTAGTTGCTCTTGAGCCTACAATATTTTTTTTGGGAATTTTAGTCCGTAACTATACGCGTATAGGCCTATAGTAAAACTAGCTTAATGAGCTAAACTGCTTTAAGGAGGAGTAGTGATCTACAACTGGCACAATATAGTACATCGGTTTACCCACCGGATTATCTCAATCTTTTAAACCGGAGCTAGTATTTTCAGGACAACCTCTTCCTCTATTACATCTGGTTAGTTTGTCCTGATCCCACAATACTTTTCAAGGAATTTTTATCCCGTAACTAAACGCGTGTAGGCATACAGTAAAAGTAGCTTACAAGCTAAACTTCGTAAGAAGGAGTAGTTATCTACAGCTGGCACAATGTAGTCTATCGTTTTATCGAGTCAATGGATTATCTAAATCTTTTAAACCGCAGCTAGTATTTTTCGGGACAACCACTTTCTCTGTTACAACTGGTTAGTTTCTCCTGAGCCCACAATATTTTTCAAGGAATTTTATCCCATAACTGAACGTGTATAGGCCTATCGTAAAGTAGCTTAATGAGCTAAACTTCTTAAGAAGGAGTAGTGATCTACAACTGGCACAATGTAGTCTTTCGTTTTATCGAGTCACTGGATTATCTCAATCTTTTAAACTGCAGCTAGTATTTTTCAAGACAACCGCTTTCTCTCACTGTTGCATCTGGTTAGTTTCTCCTGAG
>JAHWFP010188510.1:20572-33599 GCA_023313725.1 Lithobius niger
GGCCGACAGGCACAAAAGGCCAACGTCTGAAAAGGCCGACAGGCACAAAAGGCCAACGTCCGAAAAGGCAGACACCCCAACACCTTAAACATTTCATTAAACTAGCCTAAAGTATATTTTTTTTGAAACTCGAACTCTCAACTGCACTGGTTATGAATTCTGGAACATGTCTAAGTTGAGGGGGGGGGGGGGGGAAACAAAAGTAGGCGGTGGCTCAGGTATCGTAAGAGGAGAACCAACGCGTACGAAAAAAAGGGACGTTGATCTTAGAAAGCACATGGACAGTAGTAGTGTCACGGACAATGAAATATGGACAGTGAAACTGTCGGCTTCACTGCTGGGCTGTCTTATCCATTAGTTTTGGCAGGAAGTCGTGCATTCAGTAACTCCATTCAACCAACGAATATCTCCGCGTGTGTTTGTCTACTAAACTGCGTCAAAAATGAAGATAGCGTTGGGTCAGTCTTCGTCTTTTAAGTTGTTTATGGAACATCTTTATTTTTTTTTTTTTCTATTTTAAAATGCTTGTAACACACTGAAGTCTTCCACTGATTTTAACTCGCGGACAACTTTCCGTTTATTCAATAAATCACTGCAGAGCTGGAAGAAACGATCATGGATATAAAAACGTTGATTGACAATTTGCTTGCTGGAGGTCGGGGGGGGGGGGGGGCGCCGGCACCGGGGGAAATATTAATTCGGGACTGCTCATTTCTAAAACTGGAAAAAAATCCCTACAGAAATGAGTTTTCAAGTGAAACGCTTAATTTAATTTTCCTTTAGAAAGTGTTGGTTGACTACTTGTGTGTTGAAGGTCGTGGGGGTTGGGGGTGGAACGTAGAAAATTGGGGAAAACTGATATATTTTTTCCCTGATCACTTCTGTTCAGGGAATCAAAAAAAAATCCTTCACTAATAATTCCTGGAACCGGCACTTTTGCTAGACTTTTTGTCACTGCG
Organism: Lithobius niger; assembly: GCA_023313725.1. Classification (NCBI taxonomy): domain Eukaryota; kingdom Metazoa; phylum Arthropoda; class Chilopoda; order Lithobiomorpha; family Lithobiidae; genus Lithobius; species Lithobius niger. The sequence goes on from JAHWFP010188510.1 coordinate 21,532, forward strand.
GTTAGCTGCGATTTTATACGTCTCTATATTTTCTTAATGTCGTTACATCTGCATGCTACAGTTACTTTTCGTAAACGAAACAAGTAATCTAGGAATGGGCAGGGGCGGATTTAGCATTATGCAGATGCCCATATTTTTTATGAGATTTGAATTTTTTATTATACCGTAATCGCCTATTAACATCCCTGGGAAAGCTACGGCTCACCCTCTTTAAAAATGCTTTATAGTTAGAAATCGTGGTATAACCTAGTCATAGCCCCCTTCCCGCACCCCCGGCTACAGCCCCCGGCTGCTGCAAATTTTCACGATTTCTTTCCTGAAAGCATTTCAGATCGTAATTTTTTTCCTAGAATTGACTAAAAGCTACACACATTCAGTCAATGGTTGTAACGGTCGGGGACTATTTTTTTTTGACGTTAGGGCACAAGACACATTTTCATATAAAAGTTTAGTAGAGTGTCTCCCCCTCCCCCCTTTACAAAATTTTGGTTCCCCCTGGGAATGGGCCGACAAGAGCAAATGGTAGGCGATGCGCGAGTTTGCATTGAAAAAGCCCAGTCTATTACGTTTCACCACCTTTTTTCCCCATGTGGGTACGAAACACATGGACATTGACAAGTTCACGTATTTGTTGAGCATCCAGGTATGATTGACCCTTCATTTCGGTGTTGCTACCCCTAAATCACGACCGTGAAAGAAAGACTTTGGAAATGTCGGCTTCACTGCTGTGCAGCTTAATAGATTAATTTCTACAGGTGGTAGTGCATTGCCTTCCAGCCATCCAGATGACGTCACATGCAGAAGAAAGCCAACTGATTCGATTGAATGGAGTGGTACGACTAATCGATCATTTGCTTGTTGCTGCCCCTGAAGAAGTGTCCATATTTCACTGTCCGTGACTGTACATGACAAACCAAATGGCTGAGCAGAGGAATTCTTACCGAGTCATTGCACACAACCTTGCATTTTAGACATTTTTTTAGGCTAGTAAGTTAAGATTTCAGTGTTTAACATTTTAAGGCGAAATTTACAATTTTCCTAACTATTGTTTTAGTTGTTAGCAATTGTTTCGCCTGCCTTTTGTATCGGTCGGCCTTTTGGTCGGATGCCTTTTGACTGTCAGCCTTTTCGGTGTCGGCCTTATGGGTACCGGCCTTTTGACCGGGCCTATATATTTGCCATAGTTAAACGATCATTAGCGAATATAGTTTCTAATTTGGGAAAAACTTTCATTTAAGCAACTATAGCAAATAAAGTTTCTAATTAAAAGGGCAATTACATCCACTTTGACATGCATGTTTGACTTTTGGATCACTTGCACAATAACTAAACACAAGAATTGCGGTAAGAATACGTTACTTACGTTCGATATAACAATTTAATTACTGCATCACCAAAACACGTTACGGAGATCGCCATTGTTTTGCTGAAACGCGCAGAAATTAATGCCGACAGACAGATCTCTTCGATTTCGACTCGCAGCCGATAGAGATAGCTCCGTTGACTGTGAGGAGCTCAAGCGTCTGACGGCCTTAGCTGGCCACTACACTGCCGGCCAGCTAAGGCCGTAAGACGCTTGAGCTCCACAGTCATACAGCTATCTCAATCGGCGAAAAATGACATCTGCCGGCATTAATTTCTACGCGTTCCAGCAAAACAATGGCGATCTCCGTGTCTCCGTGATGCAGTAATTAAATTGTTATGACGGACGTACGTATTCTTACATAGTAACACGTGTAAGTGATTCAGTCAAACATGCATGTCAAAATGGATGTAATTGCCCTTTAAGCAGTATATTCTATAATTTGGGAGGGGGTTGCTACTTGCTGAAATTTGGGTGGGGGGGGAGAGTTAAACGTTTCTTATTAATGCAACAACATTTGAGGGATACACATTGCTGGGATGGGAACGTGCAGAAATTCACCAGCACAACAGCACTCCTCCATAACACAACACATGAAACATGACGTAATAAATTGTACACCACACTAATGGCTGCACTAAGTGTAGCCATTATCTACGGTTAATCTGAAAACCCACACACGTGACCGTGGGTTAATTTTGATAACCCACACTTTTTTGGATAATCACTTTTCCGCGCTCCACACAACCACTGCTCTACCACGTGACATACTTTGGAAAACTAACCTACACAACACAAATTCAACCAACATAAATAAGCACATTTGCAACCTGCGACACATATCGTACTAACACGAAAAAACCTCGCGTAGGCTACTATGCTAGAACCCCACCCATATAAGAATGCCCCAATCCGCCAACCTTTCGCTCCGACAGTACTAAAACGAGGCTACCGACACTTGTAAACACACCTAAATACACCTAAAAACATACGATACTCAAGCGAACAGCACATTTATAACCTGGCGACATTTTCCGCACTAACACGAAAAAAAACCTCGCGTACGATGCTAGCCCCCTCCCCACCCCCATCCATTATTAAATAGTCCAAGCCGAACCCCCGACAACCTTTCGTACCGACGGAACGAAAACTAGCCTACTGACACCTTTTAAAACACACCTCGAGACTCATTTATACGCTATATCTTATTTAAACTAATAAAAGTAGAAAAAATACGGTTTTACTTTAAACACAAACGTCGGTGACGGACTGGATATAGGGACGTCCTCGCGTGCGTGAGACTTTCACAGACAGGAAGTTTATACCGGAACAAGAATTTACGTCATGTTTCAGAAATAAAATTTTCAAATATTTTTTAATAATCTCAAATAACTAAATGTTGGCTCGACGTCACACCTTAGCATTAGTACATATCCGTAGGTCTTTGTCGATTTACCGATTATAATTGCTCTTGAGCGAGAAACGGCTAGTCCACTATCTCGGGGCTGGAGGGAGACACTCGTGGGCTTCGCCCATTCGTGATTCCCTCCACCCCTCGATAGTGGACTAGCCGTTTCTCCCTCGCGAGCAATTATAATCGGTAAATCGACAAAGCCACACGGATATCTACTACTTATTCGTTAATTGGTTTATAAGGTTAGCATTTTCCTTGTACGGTATGGCGTGTGAGGTAATCAAAATAGTGGGTTGCAGCAGCGTGCGTCTCATCATAATAATATAATAATAATAATATATAGAGACGATGCTTGAGGCATCCACCCACCCAAATTCCCGGCGGCAGATGTTAAGTGGAAGAAGTACCACCATTATTACAGTTGTTTTTTGCCGCATGAGGGAGGAAACCGGAGTACCCAGAGGAAACCCTCGTGCAACGGGCGGGAAACCACTCTCCCACTATAGGTGAGATCCAAACACACTCAGGATTTGGAAGAAGCAGCTATGATCACTCGAAGGCATCTGCTAGCCTAACATGCGTGCTGATGAACGCCAGAAGTGTCTTTAAAAATCTCGCCTGCTTGAAGGCAATCCTCGCGACGGGTCACTACGATCTAATTTTTATTGTTGAAACTTGGCTCAACAGTACAATAACAAATGGAATGTTGCTGGGAGGTCACAATTATGAAATTCTACGCCTGGACCGGGATTCGAGGGGGGGAGGGGTGGCTCTCATTTTCCGCAACAACTTGAACGTTGTATGCTCTGACATGGCTGTGGAGGCCGAGGCCATGGCATTTGTTTTGCCCATACTTAAACTTAAATTTATTGTTGCGTATTTGCCTGATAGCTATTGTGAACCGAAGGTCTCTTCTTTGGGCAATTTTATTGTAAAAAATGTTACCTCAGTGTTTTCTACTATTGTTTTGGGGGATTTTAACCTCTCTACGGTCGACTGGACGCGTTTGACTTCCACATGCCGCACTCATCAATCTTTTCTGGATCTTGTCCTCCCGCTGGGTTTCCGTCAACTTGTCACAGAGCCAACGCGGGGGAACAACATCCTTGATTTGGTTTTCTCTGGAGACGATAGACTTATCTTTGACCTTGAGGTTGGAGAACATCTCGGCACTAGTGACCACTGCATGATTTCATTCATGACTAACTGTGAGCCATTCGTTTATAACCCATCGGTTAAGACTCGAAAAGGCCAAATTAATTTTAATCAACTACGAGAAATATTGCATGACACCGATTGGGACTCGGGATTGTTCGCTGATTGTCACTCGGTGGATATTGCCTGGCGCAGGTTCATGACTATTATTGACACGGCTGTGGGACTTTCTAGGAGCATTCCTAAACCCGTAAAACCATCACACAATCAGCTCCCAAGGGATATCCTAAAAATTGGTAACAAGAAACTTAAACTTTGGCAACGCTATAAGGATGCCCCCACTGTTGAAAATAAGGAGACTTATAACAGTTGTCGCAAGATATACTCCAATCTTGTTAAGAACTGGCACTGCTCCAGAGAGAAACAAACTATACGAGAGGGTAATCTTGCTGCCTTGTTCAGACTGTATCGAAAAAATACAGGATCATCACGTACCCTGCCGCCATTTAAGTCAAACGATAGTTTTATTACTGATAATTCATCCAAAGCAGAGTTACTTAACAGCATTTTTGTTTCCAACTGTATTACTGATAATGGTATCATCCATCCCGACAGCTTGGAGACTGCACTTCCCGATATCTGTTGCAATCATGTCTCTTTTCCTGCATCCGTGGTACGAAACACACTGAAGAGTTTAAAACCAAGTCATGCTATTGGTCCTGATGGATATTCGGCCTTCTTCTACAAGATGTTGGAAATGAGGTTGGTTTGCCTCTCGCTTTTATCTACGAACTCTCCTTCAAATCTGCAAGTCTCCCATCAGTTTGGAGTACTGCTAACGTTATTCCGATCTTCAAAAAGGGTGATGCCGCAAATGCGCACAACTACAGACCGATCGCACTGACTGTCGTCCCTTGTAAGGTAATGGAAGCTATCGTAAAATCCGTCTTATTGAATTACTTACTCAATAACAATTTAATTAGAGATGATCAGTTCGGTTTTTTACCTGGCAGATCATCAACTTATCAACTCCTTGCATGCATTGATCTTTGGACTGGCTCTCTGGATGCTGGAGCACCAACCGATATAATTTATTTTGATTTCTGTAAGGCATTTGAATCGGTTGTCTATCTGAAATTGCTTTTTAAGCTCCAGCGGTTGGGGATTGCTGGCAGGCTTCTGGAGTGGATAACAGCCTTTATTGGAAATCGAACCCAAAGGGTCATGATCGGCAACTCATACTCCCATTTCTTACCAGTTGTTAGCGGGGTGCCCCAAGGGTCCATTCTTGGACCCATTCTTTTCGTAATTTATTTAAATGACTTAATGTCAGTTTCTCAGTCAGCACACCAGTTCAAATTCGCCGACGACCTTAAATTGGGAGCGCACATTGTTGACCAGGATTGCGACTCTAGGTCACTACAGGTAGCAATCAACCACGTTTCAAAGTGGAGTTTGGACTGGCAATTGCCACTCTCTATTCACAAATGCCTGGCTTTCGGCGTTGGTAAGCACCCTTCCACTGTTGATTACCACTTGAACGATCAACCACTTCCATCCGTTGTTGAAGTTAACGACCTGGGGGTCTGCCTGACCTCCGACTTAAAACCATCCTTGCACTGTACCCAAATTATGGCCAAAGCGTTTCGGAGACTCGCTATTGTCAACCGCTGCTTTACTTCTGGAAACGTGAAAATTAAAGTTTGGGCCTTTAAAGTGTTTGTGAGACCGATCCTCGAGTACGCCTGCCCAGTGTGGTCACCATCACTGCTAGGTGACATTGACAAGCTGGAATCTGTCCAGCGCAAATTTACTAAAAAATTACCTGGAATGCGGATGCTTTCTTATGACACCAGGTTGTCCCGTGTTGGACTTGAGTCTCTTGAATTACGCAGGCTACGTGCTGATCTCATTCTGACCTTCAAAATTGTTCGTGGCTTTACACCAATTGATCTTCCATTTTTCGACCCATGCCCCTATGCGGCCACTAGAGGTCATTCGCATAAGTTGGCCATTCAGCCTGCGAGGCTGGATTGCCGGAAGGGCTTTTTTAGTGTAAGGGTAATCCGAGCCTGGAATGCCCTCCCAGAGGAAGTCGTACAGGCGCGCTCAGTCGACCGTTTTAAATTTTTATTGGGTGGGACTTGTCTCCGAAAATTTCTGAAGAGGCCAGATTTTGTTTTCAAACCATGATTTACGTTTTAAATTGTACAATCCATACACGAGTTACTGGGACGAAATTAAGTGACTTCTAAACCCTACTAGCTCCCAACCACACCTGTGGTTAAATTTTATTATTATTTTCTTTTTTTTACTCGTTGACAATTGGTTTCTTCCAAGCTTTTATCTACGATGCTTTATTTTATTTTTAAAAGAAACTTTGACAATGTTGGTTTTAAAATCGGATGGCAGTCAGTGGCCACCAGGTCCTTGCCACTCCGGTTGCGTTTGCAACAAACCTATATATTATTATTATATTATAAACAACCGGAGAAAAACCCGTACATATACACTTCCCATCGCCAGGATCGAACCCGGGTCTGTAGGAAGCCAGAGATGTACACTGGGACCAGGACGCCTATCGAATCTGACGCTCCAGTGCTCGCAGCTACCCGTGCACCCTTTATGACATATGGCACAGGTCCTGCTTTCTGAAGCAATACCAGTCGGTTAACGAATTGAAAATGTTGGCATATGATGGATTTTTATCAGGAACACAAATGTTTTGTAGAAACAAGGAGTATACTAGATAAGGTTAAAACTATTAAAAACACTTGGCACAACGCACAGGATGAGATAAAAACACCACTGGCAACTGGTGATCTCGTCCTGTGAATTGTCCAGGAGTGTTTTTAATGGTTTTAACTGATGTACACACATATCTGATTCTACTATATATACTATAGTGTGCGCAGCGCATCTTGAGTCCTGTAGGTATTTTATGAGCGACTAAGTCTTCCTGCAGGGGACGGCTTTAACCGACGGCCGCCATTGTTTTTGTAACCATCTTGGATATCAACAAGGCACTCTGCTATCAAAAATATACAATCTATTATCTGTGTTCGTTCTGGGGCGAACTCAAGATAGGCCGCGGACACTATAGATAAGGGTTTATTCCAGCGCACAAAGGGAATAGAGATCCACTCGGCGAATTTTTGCATCAAAAAATGTATCCACCTCAAACATTTAAGAAGATCGGTTTTCATGGCATTATTGTTCAGGTGGTGAATCGGTTACTGCCGGTCGGCAAGGTAGTACATTGTTTAAATAAACACATAAATCGCTTTAAATTATACAAAGTGAAGAGGAAAATAAGCAGTGAAAATTATACACTAGCAATAACGTAGTACAGAAACCACCTCCCTTTACGGAGTTACGTTTCGTCGAAATGGCGTGACCTGGATTCGAACTGGCAACCTAATCCGTCCCCAGATGACTCGTATAACACCCTTATCGATATACCCATTAGGTCAAATATAATTTATTACCATACAAATTGGTAACAGGAATTAGGAAGGGATGGTGTCATCCACTAACACCTATCCTAAAAAGATTTTAAGTTTACAAAAATATTTTAATATACAAAGAAAAACACATGAAATGATAATAGTTAATCGGTAAATACTTAATACTTAATCAATACTTAAAAGATTTTAAGTTTACAAAACATTTAAAATACAAAGAAAACAAATAAGAGCGATGATAATGCTTGTAATACTGTCACTAATAAAAATCAAAAACACATAAAACAAAGATAAATCAATGCTTTGTTTTTTTTTCAATCATACAATTTTTAAAATATTGAAGGCTGGTCAAGTTTATTAATTCCGATGGAAGGTCGTTCCACGGCTTTACCACACGTATTGGAAATAAATACTTAAACACTTTTTACGCTGGTACGGTTAGTTTAAACGAATATTCCTGGTATTTTGTTACCACGAATATTGAAAGAAGTTCGGATTCAGCATTAAACCGATCTAAGATGGGAAAATTCCCCACCTTATTCACTGGGTAGATCCCATATCACTGTTGTGACTCAATAACAGGCTCAGTGAGTCATCTTTATGCCGGTGGTGGAGTAGTAGACATTATGTAAGCTATAATGTCAGTGGTCGGGGGGGGGGGGGATTGGGTTGCCAGTTAGAATCTGGGTCAAGTCACTCTCACAAAACGTAAATACATACAAATAGCTTATGTATTTTTTGGATTTTGTGGTTTTTGGTTTGGATGCTTGTGGTTTTCGCTGTTTGGCTTTTTTTGTTAAAGGTACTATGGTTAAAAGTGATGAAGCCTCCTTCATTGTATCACATAGCCTCAAAGCTGACGCCCCTCCATGCAACTTTCGATCAAACCTAAGATTTGAGAGCCTTATAAGTAAATGCGCAGATTGATTTAGAAAATTGACCAATCATTTGTAACAAATAGTTACGGGGCAGGAGAATGATGATATTTGATTTAATTTTTTTAATCAGCATAAATGGTGAACGATTGAAATGCCCATTGCCTTTGACCCAACGCCCAATGGTTGTACAAAAATTAGAGCCAGTCTGTCTCAGCAGCATCCTTGGTCGAGATGTTAGCTACGGTTAGGTGTGGTGATTAAGACCAGGAACCTGTAACAATCAGTAACAATCGAAATTGCTTTAATAATGCCAGTTCTTAGAATCGACTTGAATAATTTGCTGGCTGGATGATTTTGCTTACTGCATCCTATTATTAGAAGTTGGTTGAGTAACGGCCTCCATTGAAAAAAGACATTTACTTCCCGAAGAAAACAAAAAGCAGGGGTTCAAAGGGAGGGGGAGCAGGGATTGGGGATATTCACACCACACATTGGGGAATGGGGCGAAGGGGTCCGGAAGGGAAAAGGGGTTACCAGGGGGCGCCGCATGGAGGGAAATCTAGCCACACAATAGAAGAATGTAGGGGAGGGGGATGGGTAGTCGTAGGAGGATACTGGGGGTGGATCGTAACCGTTTTCATTTCATGCTGTGTATTTCGCTCAGTTATGCAGGATCTAGCTAGACCGGCGTATGTTACGGTATAGCTATGGTCTTATAAAATTTACTACACACACTTAACGAACTCTTCATCGCGTCAAAGAGTTCAAATAAATACGTAGAGTTTAGTTGCTACGCGATTCAAAATCGGTTTAGTACCGTCATCCACATCTTTTGTAGTAAAACATCTGGTCACCTTGACAACTCACCATAAAACATCAAGCGCCTAGTTACGACAGATGCTACGAGTCAAACTCCCCAAGCCACAAAGCAGCAGATTTCAGAGGCGTTCAACAAGAACGTTACGAAATTTTCTGCAAACAAATTGATCAGAAGATCCCTAAATCTATAAATCTGTTCGACATTTGAGTTATAAAACTGTTTTATCAGCTTGGGTGGGCGTTTACTTCCGCAGAGGCTAACTAGGGAGGACAATTTTCTCGCTTCTGCTGGCTGCTTCTCGCATTTAACGAAGAATGTGGCTTTCAATATACGTGGTAACCATGGCAACACTTCGGACGCAAATCTCCTCCTCCACAGCGTCGATTTATGACAGCTAGAAAATAATTTTTCCTGCAGTACAATTCGACAGACAGATTTCTGAATGCCGGCGTTCAGTAGTTTTGTCTTCGATTCGACGACCCCAAAATGGACGCCATGTTGGATTTTGAACTCTCGCTGCGAGTAGCTATTTATTCTGACGTCGTTTGATCACTGCTAGCTGTTTTTCAGCGAGAATAGCAAATTTTGGAAGTACCGTGAAATTTTTTTTTTATAATCATGAACGATAGTTTATTGCATTTTGACTTGAAGTTTGTTATGTCAAACTTGTACGAGTCTACAATATTCAATATTTCCTAATATTTCTACAATATTTCACATAAATAAAGAACTTTATAATACTAATATGGTGAGAAAGTATAAGGCAATAACGTAAATACAAACAAGTCCACATAGTTAAAGACAGAGTGGTTCAAAAATATTATTACAAAGAAAAACGTGAAGTGTGCCGTAAAAAAAAGGGGTTATATGATTGAAGTTTCATTTTACATGTTAAAATGTACTGAAATAATCAAATGTACAATGAGAAAATTGGATCGTTTAAGTGCTGTTGTGCTTTACGTAACGTATATGATTGGTAAAGCACAACAGCACTTCAACAGATGCAATTTTCTGAATTGTACATTTGATTATTTTAATTAAAAATTACCAATTTTTATCCGGTGTACATTTTAACAAGTAAAATGAAACTTCAATCATATAACCCCCTTTTTACGGCACACGTGACGTTTTTGTTTGTAATCCGTGTACCTTTTTTACGGCTATGGTGTCGCTCCATAAAGGTTTATGCATGCACTCGATTGTTGCATGCACGAAGAATGAATCTGGAGTTTGCTGAGTGGCATTATTCCCGAAATACAATGGTTAAAACAATGCAATATGCCCAGGGAAATTTCTGGCTCAGATCATGTTTCAGATTTTAGGTAGGTGCAGTCGTTTTTTCTGAAATCGTGTCAGCCAAGAAGAACAAGAACAAGAACAACAACAAGTGGATAGTTTTCAAAATTACGCGTGGCTTCCTACGTTTACTCTTGCATGGAATTTGATGAAAGTTCTCTTAAGTATACCTTCCATACATATCTACTATTGCATAAAAGTTGGTGTAAAGTTTGGAAAATTTGCTATCTACTATCTGGCCAAGTTTGGTCGAAATATATTGAATAGAAACGGAGAAATTAATAGTTTTAGTTTTGCTGGAGAGAGGACTTCAATCATATATATAGCCGTGTATGATAAATTTATAACCACAGCAAAAAAGGTACAAAGTTTTATGTGAAAGGAGAAGAAAACGTGAAGAAAACGTACCTTTAAATATTTGTAAGGTACATATGTGCTTTTAGCGTCCTTTTCAATTCCCTTACTTTTTCAACGTTAAGCAAGTGTTCAAGAAAGCTGTTAAAAAGTTTTGGTATACAGTGTACTCCTACACATTTTTTTTGCAATTGGTACTGTGTACCGGTAAGTGCTTTTCCTAAATGGCAACAATGTTGTAGCAATGTTTAAAATTACTGTTCCATTTTGTTCTTTATCCGTGTTATTTATAATACATTTAATTTGTTGTCTATTAACCCATTCATTTAATAGAAACGGGAAATTCATCGTAAATAAAGAATGGTTGCATAGCAAATAGCGTTCGGCGAGCGAGATGGTCTCGTTGCGTAAACGCGCCCTTAGATAGATCATAGAAGGCCCCTGCCTAAGGCACAACGATCTAGCAAAGGCAGTTTCAGCTTTGCCTTCCACAATGCTCCCTTAAAAGGCGACACATAGCCATGCAGCAAGTTTGCCAAATGGTGCCTTTAGTTGGCAGAACTAACCTCTTCAGTTAGTTTGCAATTTCGATGCTTGGTACAGATATGGCAGACATATGGCAGATATGGCAAACGTCCTTAACCCTTGAATTTAGTCACCTTATTGGGCGTGTTCTGGCCAAGGCCAGCTGAGATAATAGATGTATCCCAGCAACCGGATTTAGTGATGTTTAGCTATGGTGGGAAGCCCTACTTCACGAAATTATATCGCTATCTTGCAAGTCAGATACTTTTTGAAACCTGGCCGCCACCACTTTACCTTTTGGATGGGTTAAAGTTACTAATGATGGCACACGCATCGCTTATTTATTGCCTCTGATAAAAGAATTGAGGCTTCATGGCACGTCGACAGCTAGATCATTAGTGCCAACCTCACAGCCAATGCAGTGGCCCGGGATGCCATTGGGCCACATATTACAACATAAGGCAAAATCTACATCTCTTGTAATAAAGTACCATAATTACGAATAAAATATTAGTACACACCTCCTAGCGCCATTTTTCTCGATCCTCCAGATGAAGTACGGCCCCAAAGGTCATTTGTTAGAGGTTGCTACCGTGAATAACTGTCATGTTGCTGGGTGAATGTTGTGGAAGGATTTGGACTGGCTAACCCACTTTGGTGAGGTGCTGGTAGAAGGAAATAAGAAATACGAAACAGCATTCATATATTAGATTTCAATTCGACGATCAAATGTTATTATTTCATTGAGTTCTGTCGAGGAATTCTATCAGCTATAAGGAAGTAACGATATTTTAGTTTG
>JAHWFP010188510.1:41756-52049 GCA_023313725.1 Lithobius niger
CCCCCCCCCCCCCCCCCCCCCCCCCCCCCCCCCCCCCCAATTTCATTGGTAAAAACAGCAAAGATCACTGAAAAAATACATAGAGCAACATTTTAAGTAAGGCACAAGCACAAGCACCATTCCCACCCCCCACCCCCACCATGGATTCCCAAAAAGAGTTTAAAAAAAGAAATAGAAATGCGCCGGCCATATAGAACTTAGTACCCTGGATCAGTATTTTAATCCTTGATAGCCTTTGTAATGGTTTATCTAGACACACGCTAGTATGTCGCCGCCAAGTAGATGTTTTATTGTTGTTGGAGCTTAATTGTCAGAGCGTAATTGTTAGAGTGTTATTGTTGTCAGATGGCGGCTCACTACCAGACTATGTCTTTTAACTGAAACCAACTTATACGTGATTTCAGCATACTGGTGTAAATTTTCCATGCGGTAGAAATCTTTGCAAATCGTTTGAATCAGGTGTCTTGGGTTCAGTAACAAAGGAAACGTCAACACGAAAATGTGGGAACATGTCTTTCATGGAGAAAAAGTGTCCTCAATAACGTTGATTTGTGTTACTGATGACTAGTAACTAGTGACTAGTAACTAGTAACTATAGTAACTAGTCCGCAGGCTCCCATGTTAATTCTCATAGGGTATAACGACACGTCTACAGCTCATTAGGGAAAGTTGCCAGATCTAAATTTCGGCAGACAGGTACAGCGTCATATGGGGAAGTGCCTTTTTCTAAAATGGGGGTTGCAGCTAGAAGCACGTGGCCCTGAAATGGCTCTTAAGTGCAAAATTATTGTTGTAACCATTGTTTGTATTGTCATTCAACAGTAGATTATAACATGCTTAAGTGTTGCACGCTTATCGTTTCAGTACTTATATTGTCAGAATGCACTGTTTTTGCAAATAAGTGGTTCACGAAGAGAATATCTTTATATCTTTTATTGCAAAGGTTTGGTCTTTTTTTTACGGTACACGAATCCAAACTGAATTATCTGCCCCACCACGATAAAAGGGACAATTTTGCTGGAAAGAAGATTAGGAAACAAAATGCACAACTTCAGCACAGGTGGAAACGTGTTCTTTATGGAGAAAAAGTGTCCTCAATAACGTGACGCGGACATTTTATTTTATGTTGACTTACTATTCTTACAGTCTAGTGTAAGTGGCGAGTAATTTTAAACAGCTGGTGAGTTAAGTAGTTTTAGTAAACTTCGTCTGCCACCAGAATATTACAACTGTATGAACATTTACCATTCCGTGAGGTTGTAGTATGTGTTCATGATTGAATGATTAACGTTAACCTCGGGAGAGCCAAGTGAAAGGGGATGCGCTGATTGAATGAGCGAAGCGAACGAAAATCAGCGTTTGTTAGCCAGTGCGCTCAAAAATCGGATTAAATAGACATAAGCAAGCAAAACATGGGCATACAATACGCCATACCATGTCCATTTGGTTGGTGTAACGGCTAATTGGGCAATAGCAAACGTAAGAATTATGAATTAGAAAATTTATAGACACTCCAGACAAAAAAGGTAGAGGTGACCAGTGTATTCTTTGTATTCACAGGCCTATGAAAGTTGTGATATCCACCCAAAACCAAAACTGGTATAAGAGCAGCCGCCAAGTATCCAAGAAGGGTCGGCCTTTAAAAGTAGTGATATCATTCAACTACGGAAGGGCCGCCAACGTTAATCCTATTAGCCAAGTTAATCGCACGGAATAATACTTTGGACGTTAAATGAAAACTTGAAGATTGCTACTGCTATAGTAGCAATATTGTAGTTTTCATTTAACTTTCGAACTATTAGTAGGTGCGATTAACTTGGAGAAAATGTTGTGTGGTCAGTTTTTTTTGGGCTGCACCCTAACTGTATACCAAAGTGAGTCTGAGCTAGACTCAGGCTTTGCATTGAGCGGTCATTAGGAAGTCCCTGACATCTTAACCTACATATTCTAACGTAATTCAACTAAAATAACGAAGAAACAAAAAGCGAAAACAACAATACGGAAGGTAAAATACGAGTCTAGGGTAAATAAAGTACAGCAAGTGGAGGTAAAAGTGGTAAACGGCGTGATCCAACTGACTCGAGTTAAGTTTATTTTCAGTACAATTTACAGAGAAACGCCACACGAGCGGATGCTCACGTATGGACATGAAGCAAGGTGGCTATTGATCGCTACCATCTAACGTGCAAGAAGTCCCGGTTTCGATCCTAACCTCAGCCACCCCGGGTATTTTCGGAAAGAGAAGGACCCTGTGATGCCTCGTGCCCATGACGATTGTGGCATGTAAAATATACTAGGAATTTCCGATTGGTATTACCTAGCAAAATGGCGCCATGGCTTCGGCAGGGAGGGCGGCAAATCTACAGCAATCTACAGATCACGCGTGTGGTAAGGGTCGCATAAATAAAATGCAACACATTATTAAAAAAAAAAAGTATAAAAAGGCCATTGTGACAACTTACAGGAGCGTACGTTATCCTAGTCGACAAAACCCCGCATCAGGTAGAAAACATTCACGAATCATTTTTCCCTCAATCAAACACGGATAATTGCGTGTAGTTTAATCTATAAATCCAAAACGAATCACGCAAACACGACGAATGCAAGCTGCAACCACTTGACAAAATTTCCTCATGATCACGATAGTTCTTTCGCAATTTGTGTCCTATGTAGCCTAACTCCTACGCCAATAATGTCATGACAGAAATCACAGAAACAACCGGAAACAAAGCGGACAGAAATGTAGGATTTCCGTGTAAACGTACCAATAGCGGCGCTCCACGTGTGATGAAACGGGCGCCAAAATTTCCTTAAGTTTTCGTATTTATATCACGGCTGACAGCGGGCTTGGCATCATTTGTCATTGAATTCTTATCTGAAGACCCTTCAACTTCGAAAGGCCAAGATGAAAGTATTGATCTGTTTAGCTGTTCTTGTAGCCGTCGTCGTAGCGGTAAGACATAAATTAGTGATTGCAGCTAATGATGCTGCAGTTTGTAAAAAAAAATTCACGCATTTTTTCTCGTCTTTCCTCTTTTTAGTTGTGTTCCATTTAATAACACTTGACTATTACAAAAATACGAAGAAATGGGTAAATCTGCCATAATTATACTTATAACTTTGGCAAAGTCAGTTGTCTAATGGTATAGTAATCATAAAATACATTAATTTTTTTTTCCGATAATGGCAGCAGATAAGCCACAAAGTCCACAAATCAGTAGACGCTGAATACACAACGTTTTTGACCCCAAATTGAAATGGTTTTCACTCAGTAAAACCAAAATGAAATTTGTCAGCCATTTAAAAAAGGGAAAAAAATCACTAAAAGTTGACCATGTCACTGCAGCTATCCCATACTTCCCCATAAAACAGAATGCGCTTGGCTGAATTAACTCATTAATGGCAGAAGAAGAAACGCCGGTTTTGATTTAGTGCGTCAATTCAAACTACGTGAAAATTATTGACATATCTTAATATCTCTACTTTTGACTAAATTTTCATTTTAGTAAAATAAGTTTTAGTCGGTCAGCAGCACTAAAGTCGATAAGAAATTAGTAATACTTGAGATTTGGGAGTAGAAACCAGTAACATCTAATCTATTGTGTGTGTAGCGTATCTTGAGTCCTGCGGTATTTTTTGAGTGGTTACATCTTCCTGGAAGGGGCGGCTTTAATTGACAGCCGCCACTGTTGTACGTAACCATCTTGAATATCAACAAGGCACTCTACTCCCAAAAACGTACAATCGATTATTTGTGGTCGTTCTGCGGCGAACTCAAGATAGGCCGCGGACACCATAGGGATGGGTCGTTTCATTTATTTGACTTCGGTTCCGGTTTCGGTTTTCACGTCAAGAAAACCGCGGTTTCGGTTTCGGTATCGGTTTATGCCACCATCCACCCCAACCAGATATTTCTAGGTTTTTTTTTCTGTTTCTCTTCTTGTAACAGCTTCTAACTGACTCCTGCATTCACTTTCAGCAGCGTCATAGACCATAGGTATAGCTGTGGCACCATCTTCCTCTACTATTTTCTTTATAATGACTAGGAGCTTTGCTGTCATTTCTACGTAGAAAATGATAATTATTAAAAAAAAATTAAAATAATAAGTAAATTTTTGATTTTTTGAATACCATACGATAAACCGACGCAAAATCCGAATCGGTTTCGGTTTTCAGTAAAAACCGAAAATTCGGTTTCGGTTTCGGTTACTTTCCCATCTCTAATCTAATCCGAACATAATATTTTGTATCCAAGATAACATTTGACAAATTTAGTTCTATTTCTTATTTTGGATGGCTACGTGATAGGGACTCACACCTCATTTCGTGATTTGATGCTAAAAAAAAAAAGACTTTATCGAGTCTAGAAAGAAACTAAAAATCCCAAGACCAAAGCGATATCGAGATTAAATGTCAAAGACTTCAAATTATCGACATGAAATAAATATGCTTCACCGAGCATCCAAAATTATTTATTTAACCATCATTATACCACAAATGATAAAAAAAAATAATTAAAATAACATAG
Organism: Lithobius niger; assembly: GCA_023313725.1. Lineage (NCBI taxonomy): Eukaryota > Metazoa > Arthropoda > Chilopoda > Lithobiomorpha > Lithobiidae > Lithobius > Lithobius niger. The sequence continues at coordinate 46,285 of JAHWFP010188510.1, forward strand.
CTGTAACACTGTCTGTTGCATTTTTGCCTGCAAATAAATTATTTGGCTACTTAAAATCGTTTCGTGGTGTAAGGGCGCGTTTATTCAACGACTAGCCAGCTAGAAGCTGGAAATCACCTGAAATTCCAACATGGCAGCGGTTTTAACTCTCCCGCCTCCCTCGCAACGAAACGAGTCAATAATTGAGTTTAGAAGCGATTGGGAAAATTGTTTCGTCAGGAGGAATTCTTTATCTTATTGGCACAGATTATAGGACTGCAATCATTTACTCAAACAATGTCGGATTTGGCTAATCCATGTAGCGTTGTTACCGTGGCGATTAAATTCTCGCTGCGAGAATGCAAAGGCGAGTCGTTGCGTAAACGCGCCCTAATAGTCCGACTTTTAACTGAACAGGAATTACAATTTTTTTTCAACGTTTCATTTCCAATCTTATTTAAAGGGACATATCTTCTCACTAATTTCGAGCATCCTGCTCAAAATAGGTTTCGCAATACTTACATAGGTTAAAAGAGTTAATGTAACACTCACCGTTACTCACGAGGGGGGAAAAAGGAAAATGAATGCTTTTGCAACATTTACACAAGTCTGACCTAATGTTGCCAAACTGAGCCATACAGAAAAGCCAACCGGAAAAAATGTACCTTTAATACTTTTTTCAAGTTTTCTTCGTAAAGCGAAATTAGGTTTTTATTGGATTTCCCTGATGATGATCGCCATGTAATTTATCGTTTTGTAAATTACCCGTCCACGGTAGTGGTAGTTGATCTTACCTTTCTTTATTTTCGTTTTTAGTCAGTCGTTTTAGGACAAAACATTCGTGATGGGGTTGAATCCCCAGTTTTCTTTTCCAACGATAATGGAAGAAATTATGAAATTTGAGAAATTTTAGAGTTACCCAATATTATCGAGAATTGTAGAAAGGCGGGGTGAGACCACGAAAAAATGCTAGAGGAGTTGTGGGTTAAAATCGAAACAAGATCGAGGTGGTTAAGGCTCTTCCTAATTGCGAGAACCCTTACTAGATGTTTCCCGGTAGCAAGAAGTACAGACGACTGCCAGTTATTTAATCTAAAACACGAATAGCGAAATTGTTTTCCATATCTTGCTAATACTGTATAGCATACTATCACTCACTCGCCCTAATATTGCATAATTCACAGCTAAAGTATTAAATATCAATATAACCGATAATGGACGTTATCGTTACTGACAGAATAACATGAATCCACTCCAAATACCAATGTTAATATTTTTATGTTGATCACCTTTAAGAATGTGGCTTATTGCAATACGAAAAAGCACCTGTAAAGGGTGATTTGATGTGTATTCAAGGAATTTACTAAAATTCTGCATTTATTCGTTTTCAGGAGGATTGCTTCAACAAGGACGGCACGTTTGGCAACGTTAAAGTAAGTAGTTTGAGTCGATGCTTAAATTGTTGAAGAGAGGACCAAAAAGGGTGATCTCTAGTTTGAATTTGTATTTTCCAGACTTTCCAAATTTTTTTTCTCTTCACCACAAACCTTTAAACACTATAAAGCATTATTGGTTGGGTAAGACATTTTTGCACACAATTATTTAAACAATTAAGGCTACCATGCTCCTTCAGCAGCTATGGGAACTTTTTAGGCCTATTCTGGACAACTTTCAGCCCCAACGATGATCGGAGGTTTCCCGGTTCAAATCCCCCGGTTTGGCTCTTCCCTTTACCAGACATTTTTTCTCATAAAAAGTCTGGTAATGTTCAAAATTGAGCCGGTTCACCCAAATAAGCATTAAGTTGCTTCGGTTAAGGCTCAAAGAAATTAATTTTAAAAAAATGGTCCCACGAATTCACCCCCAGGCAATCTTGTAGTCACACAGGTATAGCACTTAGCCTCTTCCTCTGCCTAAGAATGCTATAACAAATGAATTAACACATTACAACTCCGAAAACTCTCTTAAAAAAAAACTTTATGTTGCTTTGAAATGGATTTTTTTTATGTTTCAGGATTCGTCATCAAAATCAAACTAACGCTAGTTTAGATGAAAGTGCATCCATGGTTTAGTAAAACTACGGTTAAATAATACGCCATTCCAAACTATTAAACCAAACACATTTGTATTACTTAGTACCATTTTTTAAAGTGGTTGTTGAAAAACCTTTTTAACTCCAATCAGAAAATGTCACTAATAGTGATTACGCACTAAATGAGCGTTATTTGTTACTTTTCCAACTATTAGTATGAAAGGATGTGCACGGAACTAACGATAACAATTTTGCTAAGTTGAATTATGTAATATAAGAAAACGATCGTAATCTTTAGTCACAATACTAAGTGTAGCACGATAATGGATAGTATTCTCTCCTTTTTACAACATGGCTATACCCGTGTCGGGTTGGGCCGTTCGGGAACCTGGGAATTCCCATTGTAAGAGGCCCTTGTTTCAAATAACTCGCACAAAGTTCAAATCGTTACTAATTAATTTGTTTCACGTTTTTTTTTCTTTCCAGGAGAAATTTAGTGTCGTGTTGGCCGGTTGCCAGAAAGAAAAAAAACAGCCTGTAAGTGTATAGAAAAAAAAAAGAAAAAAAAAATATATATATATAGTATAAAATTAATCGAGTTGCTCTCTCGGCTCGCTCATTTGACGTCGTGCCTAGTTTCGCTAGGTGGAGTTTATTCCAGTGAAACTCGCATGTACGCATCTCCACACTATCCGTACACGCAACGCCAGGAGACCGTAGTTTGAGCCATTAAGCAATAGAATTTATACGTTTTCTTTTGTTTTAATCATCTCCATCATTTACTTTCCAGTTTTATGTAGTCGACAAGACTTCCCACCTTTCCAACTTATGCTCTCTCTTTTTCGTTCATGCTGTGTAAAGAATGAGCCTTTCCGAAGCGTGAGCTGCGGATCTTAAAACAACACAAAAATTACCGTACCAATAGAATAGCGTTACGCGTTGAACCTGAAAGTTCTGAATGGGGCTCCGGACCGCATTCTCACTACGATTTTCGGAAATAATGCTTAATTCCCGAACTTTATGCGCCACACTTTCGACTCTCTTGGCGAAGGTTCACAACTATGTTTATGTTATCAGCAACTGCCTCTCAAAGTCCAAAACGCTTTTATCGCCAGAACACGCCGCCCGTGCAATTTGTGTGATACTCGCTTTCCACCGCAAGGTCGAAACATTAACGTGGCGGCAAGTATCACGGGTGAAGTCAGGCAATGAGTTTAGTATGATGGGGAACACTTAAGCTATTCTGCGTTCACAAACGAATTGTCTAGAAATGGCCGTACCACCAGTCCGGGACTCAGTCAGAAGCTCACCTTCAGTAATCTCACCCTCAAAAGATCACTTAAGCTCACCTAAATATGATTATTATACAAAAGCTCACCTTAATAAAATTTAAAGTATAATTGTGTAACCCACAGACTTTAAATATTGCTGCATGTTTCTTCTGACTGAATTAAATTCTTCACAAAGTTTATGAAGACGCGCCTGCATGGCAACTGCAGACTTGGCAACACGCGATTTTCGTGGAATCTCCATCTCATTCCGTATCAACTGTGCCAGACCAATGACTTTACACAGTTTAAGGTGCGCCATACCGCTGGGTAGCCAATCGACTACTAAAAATCTGCTAAACTCTTAATATCTCCGAAAATATTTGAAGTAGGAATTTCTCCTTCTAACTAGCGCATTTCATGCACCAATGCAAAGCTCTGGTGAGGAAATTTCAACTAAATCCACCCCGAAAATAAATTCCTTCGTCCGTCGGTTTCACAACTAACGGGTCTTGAGGAGCGTTGTGAGCAGCGTGAAGTCAACGTTTTTTTTTTTTTTTTGCATTTTAAGCATTTTAGAAGTTGTCATTTGCTCATATAAAAAAACAAAATAGCCCTCGTATTTTATAGAATAATACAATATACATTATAATCAATAATCATTAAAATAATTAATTATCACATAAAGTAAGAAAATTTACATTTACATTATCAAACTTCCGAAGTATCAAAATTATCATTAATGAGATGGTTGTAGTTGTTTTTGGAACACTATTTCAAGAATTTTTGGCCCAATATCACTGAAAAACTTTAAAAAAAAGTTAAATAATATTTTTCCTGCTTGTATCGCGACCCCCAAGAGGACGCCCGCCACCCCGTCTGGGGTCCCGACCCATAGGTTGAAAACCACTGGCCTCCAGTATTAAGTGAAACTTAAGAAAACTCTTTTTTTTCTTTCCCAACCGAACTACAGCGCAATCCTTTCAAAGTGGAGAGCAAACTCCTACAATTCGTAACTCCTAGGCAAAACATTGAATAGTTTCAATATATGCGTTCACTCTCTGCAATTCGTAGCTCTAGATTGCTCAGGAGTAGTCCCTAAGCAATACGACCGAACCAACTGTACGTTTTTCGATGAAACCACTGTTGTGCGGGACATTTTCACTTCTGTGGGAAATCAGGCGATTCATTTCATGTCTTAAAAAGACGATTAAACTAAACTGGAAAAATTGTCCTCTTTTTAAGACTTTTCTACAGCCTAGCATCCATTCCAGAGCTGCGACCGGACAAACAAACAAACTGAACATTTTTATTGAATAGGACAGGGCTCCCAGTCCTCCTATATTTTCAATTTTTATAGGATTCCTGATAAGCTCGTATAAATCGTGAAATGCTCTTGTATTTCCTACATTTTTCTGTTCCGAATGAAATATTGCCCTGTTTTCAGGGAGTTTTTCTTGCTACGGTCTCACTCTCGCTCTGCATTAAACAACGACTAAACTTTTAAAATGGCGCTGCCTATTTGTCGTTTTCCGTTTTTTTTTTATATATATTTATTTTGAAGTAATAAATTCGAAGCAATCAGTCTAAAGGCGACCAGCTCGGCTGGAGCCTGCAGCCAGTACCCGCCCCGGTAGCGCAGTGGTTAGAGCGCCCGGATAGTAAACGGGATGTCCTGGGTTCGAGTCCCAGTCGGGGCAGTAGTCTTTTCTTTCTTTCTGAGACTAGTGTATTGTGTTTCCTCACAAGGACAGTCTTTAATGCAGACTGCTTGCTTCATTTACAGTCTAAAGGCATTTCTTTCAGTTTCACTATCTCTCTAGTGACTGATATACTAGAATTGCATACCAATTACTGACTAGAGAAGAGAAATATTTGTTACTTTAAACGGTATAACAAAATAGTGAATATATTATTGGGTAAACTTACAAGGGTCGGAACAGTCCTCAACAATATCACGATTTTTACGATTTCAATACTTGGACTCCAACCGCATTAGGACCTTTTCCCACTAAACTAAAAGTTAGTAGAATGATTGTTCGGAAAATAGTATTATTCTTCTGTTTTGAGTTAAAAATCTTACTGGTAAATATTAGCAACTTGATAAAAATTTTAAGTTTTAAAAGCTGGCAGAAGATAAGGTTCCCTACTGGCAGTTTTTAAGCTGCCGTAGGTCCATTTTATTTATTATTTTTATTCTTGTGGTTTGTGTTTTTACGGTTTTATGGATTTTTAAGTGTTTTCCTTGACTTTGGCATCTTAGCCATAACTTGTATTGCTTAAATAAATAGAAATAATTCACTGGAAACAATATTAAGGAAATTTTGGAAATCAGCCAATAGCGAAAAACATATACAAGAAATAACGTAGTTCAGTAAGCCACCTTTATGCACTTACGTTTCGTCGAAGTGGCATGACCCGGATTCGAACCGGCTACCTAGTTCGCCCCCAGATCACTTGCATAGCGCCTTAATCGCTATGGCCAC